>JASCZI010271970.1:50211-69255 GCA_036250425.1 Stylosanthes scabra
CTTAAGCTGTTCGGCTTGACTATTTGAAGCTTCTGTTGCTTTAGTTGCTAATTCTCTCGATTTGTTGATAACATTTAGCTTCTGTGAAAGATCCTCAACTGCTTTTTTATGCCTTTGAAGCTCCGCTAGGGCTTGAGCCTTAGTAGTTTCTGCATTCTTTAGTTGATCCTTTAATCTGTTCAGCTCTTTCTGAACTAAGTGCAATTGTGTCTCCTTTGCCAAAACTCTCTAAATGAAATAACAACCATTGTAAGTTGCGATTATAACGAGCAGAAAGCTTAGCATAGCATTTACAAAACTTGTCCAATTAGAACACCTAGAATACTTTTTATCCGGTAAAAGACTATCTAATATGGACATGAAAATATGATTCGGAAATTTCTTCAGGTCCCTAGAATCCAAAATAGTTAATAACACATGTTTCCTTGCTCATTTTCATGACATTGCACCAGCTAGGATAAGATTCGTCACGGCTCACAACAAGAATAATGCATTGGTTTATAAATGCAACACGAGTTCGCATTCAATTCATGACATCACGCCAGAATGCATTAAATTCGTACCACAACAGAAATTCAACGAACTTTTCACTAAAGCTACTAATCCATTAATTCGAAAGCACACACGATAACACGAAAAAGCCGGAGTTAAGTTACCTCAGCAGAATAAGGTTTATTATTAGCTTTCTTAATGGCAGGTTTTTCACCAGAGAAAGCACCTTCACCAAATAGGGAAACAGCATCTTTAACAGACTGAATTGGTGGACTAGTATCAATCTCTCCAACCTCTGGCTTTGCTGGTTTAGGAGTGCTGATAGCAGCACTTTGCCTGATTTTTGCCACCATTGCAGCAGCAGGGTACAAATTCAGATGATATTGGTAACTTTCTGAAAGCCTAACCTGCTTCAAATCAAAATGTTACAACTAATAATTGAAATCAAATTGGCATCAAACATGTTAACAAGTAACACATCATCATAAACATCAATCCTAAATCAATTAATCTTGGTGTACACCTCAATCCAAGTCCCAACAAACAGGTTTTTACTACTAGAACGGACAGTTTTTTAAAAGCAAACGAATAGGTTTTTAACCGGTTCGTGTCAACTATAAAACATGTTCGTTGTGTATATAGATTTCTGTTCGTGCACGAACAGAATATTACTACTAGAATGAACAGGTTTTTAAAAGCAAACGAACATGTTTTAAAACTGTTCGTGTCAACTATAAAAATATGTTCGTTATATATATAAAAACCTGTTCGTTTGGGACTTGGATAGAGGTGTACAAAAAAAAAAAAGTTGTACATATAGCATTGTTGAATCCTAAATAGCCCCCATATTTCACACATTAAGAAAAGATGAAAAAAACATAGCATCATAAACAATATAACACATCAAATCTAAGAGAGAGAGAGAGACAGAGACCCTCAGAAATGGTTTCTTAAGAGGTGAAAAAATTGAAACTTTCTAATCCTTTTAGAACCCCAAATCACAAATGGAACGAACAAGTAGGAAAGTTTCTAGCTTTATCTGAATCCGCAAGAAAAAACAGCGAAAACTAAAGATTCATTCAGATGGGGGAGAAAAAAATTTCACCTTTTTTTTCAGGGTCTTGTAATTTGTAAAGCTATCTCCTTTACAATCTCCAAGACACCGATGAAACCTAAGGCATTGATTGAATTGCAGAGCAAAAAATCAGAATCGGAACAAAACAATACAATGCTCCTTGCTTTGCAACGAAGGAAAATTAAAGAAGAAAAAATGGGGTTCTTCTGTGTTCTGTGTTGTTTACTTACTGTGTTTGAAATTGAAAGGTGTTGAAGACAAATTTTGTATCAGCAAGAAAACGAGATTCTGAAACAGTGTGATTTGAAAAAAAAAAAAAAAAAGGGTAATATTCACGTGCACTCTTCTCCCTATTCAAAATTTTATTTACACCCTTATTCCTTGTACCTTTGCCTTGTGGACTATGTTGTCCTTTTACCCCAGTGCTTATGGGGACACACAAAAATATAAATGGAGCATAGTGTTAAGATTCTGTCAGAAAAAAATGTTGCAGTGGAAAATGGGTCCCCACGTTAGCAGTACCAGCACCGTCCACAGAATAATGAGAATGAATATATTAAGCTAATAATTGATATTTGATTTTGATATAGTGTGATTTAAGGTATGTAAAGATATTGTTGTACAACTTAGGAGAGATTCATTGATTCAAAGGAGTGATATTAGGCACTAATTTGGGTTGGTTCAGTGTTTCGCTTACTACTCCGTTCAAATAAATATTAGGCGTTCAGACAAATTCGTGGCGAATTACTGCAAAATTGAAAATACTGTAAGAAAAAAAAAAGAGAGAGAATAAGATGCCAGTTATACATATCACTGTCTAATCTTTGGATAGTGCCAGTGGTGGGATTTGGACAACTTCACCTATAAATAGGATCATGTTATTTTTTCAAATCTTAATTGTCGTTATTCTATTGCCTTGCACAAGCTATGTCTCATTATCAGTTGAGGTAGATGTGTGTATTTAATTATCTATTAATTATTACTTATTATGGTATATACACATTAAAGGTTAAAATCATATCATATTATTATAATAATAAAATATTAGTATCAGATCAATAGTTTGCTTTGAGTTCGTACTTATTGAGAATGAGAATGTTTTGAAGCAAAGACTGAATTGGGATGTTTATAAACACAAAAAAGATGGCTCACCTCATGCAATTTTTCTCTCTCTCTCTTTTTTTTTTTTTTTGGGGTCATGTAATGATATCGTCTTAAATGAAACCATAAATACTGAAAAATTGCAGTAATAAATTTTGGGACCAATATGATATGATAGTGAATTTACTAACTGAATCACCAAGTTATTATGGTTTTTATTTCTTTTTCGGTCTGGAGTTATTGCCAGTTATTTATCAATCACGTTTTTTTTTTCTGCTTTACTTTCCATAGCAGTTAAAAAACTTTTTAAAATCTTGTGTTTGTGAGCAGTGAATATGTTGATATAGTTGCACTCAAGCTTTCTAGTTAGTTCTAAGAGGAATGGAAAAGATGCAGAAGGTTGAATGGTATGTATAACATTACAAAATACAATGAATGATGAATTTATTAATGTAATTGCTAACAATAGCAAAAAAAATTGTCTAAAGCCTAAAACAGTGTTGTTTTTCCTTACTAAAGCAAAGTATAAGTTAGGTATAATATAGTATATCCGTTGATTAAAGGGTGTAAAGCAACTTTTCATAAGAATCAACGGTTGTAAATCCTCCAGGGTGTACTTCCTATACTTTAATCACATTGAATCCTCCCTTAAAAGTAAAGTATAAGCTAGGTATAAGTACTTTTTTAAAAAGTCAACTATAATTGAGGTATAATGCAATCCAAATTTCAACAACTTCATGATCACTATTATATCCTTTTCTTCATGTCAACAAGTGATTTGAAATCATAAATACTTAAACATTACATTTCCTTCCAGATTGAGCCTAACATTAATCATAAATCTTACATGATAATCTCATTTTCTGGCCTCCATACCCGAACAAGTTTGTCATAGAATGAGCAAGTAGCCACAATTGGGTTGGTTCTCTCACCTCTGTGATTTGCTTCACCTTTCTGCCAATCTGCCCCATATGCAAGGGAATCATGATTCGTGTAAGTTTCCAACACTTGCGCTTCGTTGCCTTTGATGGAAACAATTGCGAAACCATTGTGCATACATGCAGCCAAGACCAGGTTTGGAATGTAGGGATGGTGCTTCACCCTCCAAACTCCTCCCCCCAAGCCAATTGAAGTCTCATTAACGGGTTTTGAGATTGTTCTTAAATCCCATACCCTCAAGGTTTCATCGTAGCTACCCGTTATTAAGCTATTTGGGTCATGAGAACTCTTTTGAATGCAACAAACACCCATTTTGTGAGCTTTGGAATTCTGAAATACCAAATTGGAAGGACCATCTCGCAAATCCCAACAACTGAATTTACAGTCATCAGAGCCAGTATATACCAAATTTGGTTGGTGAATATCGAATGCAGTTGTCCAGAGTTCAAAGTCATGTGCTTTCCATTCTTCTTGTATTTCCAACTTGGATTCAAGGAAAGAAACAATAGATACAGAGCCATCGGAAAGCCCCACTGTGATGGATGTGCCTGAAGGGTTCCAGTCCAGGTACAAGCACATAGAGTCACTGATTTTTTCACTGATCATATCCTTTAGATTAATCCCTGTTATAGCATCAATGTTCATCAATTGAAAAACACTCTTATTACAAACAATCTTTAGCAAAATAGAAACTTGGAAATATGTCATAGAAAAACCAAATCCTAGCGCGCTATAATTGTTAATTGAAAACAAAAGTGCTACAATTATGAACAATACCTGCTATCAAGCTTAGAAGGAAATGAAGATCTAAAAATCCAATTGGTTTTAAAATATTCATATATCTTATGAGGAATAAAACTTCAATTCAAGAAAGATGCAGTAGTAAATAGAATAGGGTTACAAAAATGTAATACAAGAAAAATCCAATGAAGCTAAATAGAATAATGTTAAAGAAGCTGAATCAATGATATATCAATACCTTCAACCCCATTACAGCTACTTTCCAGCATATGAATTCTCAAGTATCCATCAGCATCAGCTTGAGAAAGAAAAGGATTCGCATGCTGTCCCGGCGGGCTCCACTTTATGTCGAATATGCCAGAGGTCTCCACACTGTAAACCAAGTCGAGGTGGTCATCACCACCAGCCATGTCGCTGCCATCAACATTGAAGAGAGAAATGCTTCCATGTCGACTGGGACGATCACCTTCTTCGAGATTGTATGTGGAGGCAGCTAGAATATGGTGGTACGAATCATGTGGACAAAATTCCACAGCATCAGCATTGCCATGCAAATAGCAATGTGCTATATCCATAACCAAAAACCAACCTAAACACCAACCCTGCATTAAACAACAACCAAGTCATGTGAATTATAATAACCAAAACATGATAAATTTCAACAAAATCATTAAAGAAAAGCTACATTGTTGAGAATCAAAGTAGAAAATAAAGATAAAATGAGTTATAAGTCAATATATATCTTGTTAAAGGGAGTAGTATGGTTGGGAACTTATATCAAACACATGGTGGGCAACTTATGAAGCATGAAGCCAATAACAACTAACAAGTAAACACCACAATATACAAACTCAAAAGACTTCCATTTCTCCTAACATATTCTCATTTATCCTTTCACCATTTGATCAACCTCTTACCGCTTAACGTGATTTAGAAATCGGGAGAAGCTAGCGGCGGCGCCGGACCAATCGGAGGAACCAGAGAGAAGGGCAAGTGCTGCGTCCTTGCTAACGGAACTGGAGCGGGGACATCGGAAGACGAGGTGCTAACAGCAGAGTTTACCGGTCGGCCGGTGGAGACGGGAGAAGCAGAAGGAGGCGAGGCTTCGACAGGGCTCAGGCGTAATGGAAGATAGCAGCTTCCATGGGTTCTCGAATCTCGATGGGTTCCGGGTCGAATATTGGGCCAGCCTAGCTGGACATGAAAAAAAGAAGCTATGTTTTTTTTTTCTGTCAGTGTTTGGGCCTGTGTGGCTTAGCCTAAGAAATTTCACATCCAAAAACAAGAGAAGAAAATTTAGATCCAATATTAGAAATTTATTGCTTGTCCAAGAAAACAATTTATTGACGGACATACCAAAACAAAAAAAGAAATTTATTGAAGGATATATTTATTTATAATCAGAACTATCAATGAGTCATACCATACATTCAAAGTTCAATTATTACCATGTCCAAAAAAAATAAAGTTCAATTATTATTACACGTGTTTTCCTCTCTTGACTGCTAGCTACAAAGAACCAATGAGATCTACACAAAAAAAACTTCATTATCATGACCTAGCCTTCCCTACTTGCTACCTCATATAGATTAATTGATATATCATATATCCACAATTATTCCTGTATATCTATTTATACAACTATACATCTCCGTTCATTCTTTGTTTTTATTTTATTTTATTTTAATTTTTGTGTTGAGATATATTATTTTTATACTATCATATATTATTTATATATTTTATAAATTTTTCTATACTAATATTTACATTTTTCATATTATAAATGAAATATATGAAGATATCAAGTCGTACATCTAATATTACCAATATATATATATTTGGTGACTCTATAGGTTATATATATATTACCTTCTTAAAACCAGCAAAGATAAATTATAGAAGGTGTATATTTATATTGCATGTTAAAAATGACAGTGACTCTTAGCAAGTGTTTGTACTTATTTGGTTACAAAAGTGACAACTACAGTTGAGGATCTCTGATCGCCACGTGTACTTACTGGATAATAAGTAACCAGATTACCAGAGAGTTAAAAAAAATATAAATGACTTTGATATATACATTACATTAATTAATATTAATTAAAATGGAAAAAGTTGAAGATGAATAGCTAGAAGAAATGTTATGTTGTTAAGTAATAATAATATAATTTATAATAAGGTAGCTATAGCTATATATAGCCGCCAGCATAGTAGCGGCAAAGCATAGCAGCTTCTTCATCTATATTCATATAAATAAATATATTAATAATCAAATCAAAGCGTGTGAAAGAGAGTGTGTTTTTTAGATATGAAGATGAGAGAAGAGGGAAAAGAAGGTGATGAAGTAGTTGTTGGTGGTGGTCCTCTGTTTGTGACAAAAGAAGCAAGATACAGAGGAGCTTACAAGGTGTTTGCATCAACAATTTTGGTATCCATAGCTTTGATTTTGTTCTACAGAGTAACAAACATACCAACAACAACATCAGCAACAGAGTCATTGGCATGGATTGCTATGTTGGTGTCTGAGATTTTGTTTGGATTGTATTGGATCATCACTCAATCTGTTCGTTGGAGAATAGCTTTTCAATCTCCGTCCAAACATACCCTCTTACAAAGGTAATAATATGATTACGGGTAAAGTAAAGTCTCATTTATTCTAAAATGTTCATAATGTTTAAACGATCTATTTATGTGACTAACATTTTAAAAGCGTATTAATTATGAGTGCAATTTATGAGTTTTAATTAATTCAATAAAAATCAACATATTTTGAACAGGCGATATTTACCACCACTAAAAAATATGTCGAATCTTTTATCAGCATATCACGTGATTTCTAAATCACCGTAAAAAGTTATTTTACTACGGTTATAAAAAACCATCACTAAATATTTTGCAATGGTTTCAAACCGTTGCTATTTGGCACAAGCACCACCACTATTTATCGATATTTGTTGCAGTGTAGTGACAACTCTATTAGAAAAAATAATAGTTATATTTTTGTTCGGTTGTTCTAAGAAAATATATAATACAAAATTATTTATTTATTTATTTATAAAAAGTGTTTAATATCATGAAAAATATGCAGATATGATGAAGAGAAGATGCCAGGAGTGGACATATTTGTGTGCACAGCAGATCCAATGTTAGAGCCACCATTGATGGTGATGAACACAATATTATCAGCAATGGCATACAATTATCCTTCAAATAAGTTGAGTGTGTATCTCTCTGATGATGGAGGATCAGAGTTAACATTCTATGCACTCTTCAAAGCTTCCACTTTCTCAAAACATTGGTTGCCATTCTGCCGAGCATTCAATCTTCAAACTAGGTCACCACAGGCTTATTTTTCACCACAAAATAATCATAATAGTAATAATTATAGCCATAATAATACTACTAATGATGATCAGTTTCACAAACAATGGCTATTTATCAAGGTATGTAGTGAAATTTATTTCTTTTATTATGTATGGCACTTATTTTTTTTAAAAAAAATCTAAACTGTTGATATTAAATAAGCTTTCTTTTTATTGAAAATTATTTGAAATCATGGTTTAAATAATAATAATAATAATAAGTGGTAACTCAGGTGGAGTTGATTTCATGTGAAATTGTCATTTTGTACCGTTAGATTATATTTTGGTCAAGTATATCAATTCATCTAAGGGTGATTAACAAACAATTTTACATGAAGTCAATTGCATTTGAGTATCCGTTGTAATAATAATAAAATTGCATTGTTACTTTTCGTGATGTAATGAGTGTATCAACAAATAATTTTTAAAATTCTACTGATATATAAAACTTGTTCTAATATTATTATCATTAAATTAATAATTATATTATATTAGTACTATTTAAACATTAAACTTTAGTTACTTTGATTATTGTAAATAAAATATGATACATAATTGTTATATATGTATTAAAAAAACATGCACTTATATATTATAGTATTTAATGAAGCGTTTAATTTCCATAATAATTTTGTATATATAAACAAATTATTATTATATGGCAGAAATTATACGAAGAAATGAAAAGTGATATTGAAAGAACATTAGAAAGGGGCAAGGTTGCAGATGGTGAGAGGAATCTTCACAAAGGATTCAAAGAATGGAGTCTCAAAACCAAAAAACAGGACCACCATTCTATTGTGCAGGTATAGAAAAACAATATTTTTTTTAAAGTATTTTAAATTAATAATTAATTTGTTTGAATATTTCCTTGTTTATTATTATTATTTATTTGATTTTCACAGATCATAATAGATGGAAGGGACAAAAATGCTGTGGATGAAGATGGAATACAATTACCAAGAGTTGTGTACATGGCACGTGAGAAAAGACCCAATCACCCTCACAATTTCAAAGCAGGAGCTGTGAATGCATTGGTAGTATGATAAATATAATTATAATTTTTTTTAAAATATTTATTTAATTTATTCACTAAGATGATTATATAATATATTGTTACTACAGATAAGAGTGTCATCGGAGATAAGCAATGGTGCATTGATTCTGAACTTGGACTGTGACATGTACCCAAATAATGCAGATACAATTCAAGAAACACTTTGTTTCTTCATGGATGAATCAAGAGGCCAAGACATTGCTTATGTGCAATTCCCACAAAACTATAACAATCTCACCAACAATGACCTCTATGCCAATTCATGCCTTGCCACTGATATGGTATACTTATAGGATCTGCAAAATAGAATTTAATTTCCTACACTTACGGTGTAAAACATTTTACACATTCTTAAAATTACTTCCATTTTGTGAGACAAATAATTATGAATAATGAAAAATGAAATTATTTTTTATTAATTATGTGATTAATTAAATGCACGTATAAAATATTTTTTCATAAACAGATAAAATCATCTTAATATATAATATAGTTTTCTCTCCCTCATATACATTGACACTTTAACTAATTTGTATATACAAATAATAAAAAGATTGAGCTAGCTGGAATAAGTGGGCATGGAGCTGCCTTGTACTGTGGAACAGGATGCTTCCATAGAAGAGAAAGCCTCTCAGGAGCTCACTTTAAGGATTACAAAGCCAAATTGGATCACAACATAATGGTGAAGATGAACCCTAAAGTAGAAGAAGATAAGAGATCAGTTGATGAATTGAATGAAGCATCAAAGGTTCTTGCTACCTGCACCTATGAGAATGGCACCCTATGGGGGAAGGAGGTATATAACTATATATAATTTTTATGCATCACTTTAATTTCAGACTCATCAATAGTATTAAATTGGTACTTATTTGGAAACTAAAATAAATAATTAATTATTACTGTCACAATTATTTGATATGCCTAACTTTTGTTTGTTTTATACTGAAACTTTATCTTTGGAGAATAACAATTATTCTAGGCTTTACATCATAAATACACACACACCACACTCACATACACAACATGATGGGTTCTTATATTTCACTACTTGACTCTGCCAAGTTTAGAACTCGGAGTGCACCTTTACAAGGCCAAAGGTTATACCACTTATACCAAGCCTTGCGTGCTTTGTTAGCATATAATTATATGTCTAACCACTAAAATATATATCGATGAGATGTAGTTTATATGGCATTACCCCTCCTTATTGTTGTAAGAGATCTTGAATTTAAGCTTTACCCAGCTAAGACTCAAAAAAAAAAAAAAACACTAAAATATATAAATTATTGTAATTTACAGATGGGACTGGTGTATGGTATTCCAGTGGAAGACATAGCAACAGGGCTTGTAATAACATGCAGAGGTTGGAAATCAATTTACTATAATCCAGAAAGAAAGGCTTTCATTGGTGTAGCTCCAACAACCTTAGATGTTGCACTTGTTCAATATAAGAGGTGGTCGGAAGGAATGTTCCAAGTTTTCTTCTCCAAGTATTGTCCTTTCATTTATGGGCATGGAAAGATCAACATTGGTATTCAAATGGGATATTGTGTGTTCCTCTTATGGGCACCTTTGTCAATTCCTACTCTTTGTTATGCCATTCTTCCTCCTCTTTGCTTGCTTAGAGGAATACCATTGTTTCCACAGGTTTGCCTTTCAATTCCCTCTCTCTTTAATTTGTGTTCATCAATATGTATACATGCAGTATATATATAGTCTTTTTATCATGTAGACTAGCAATAACTCATATGACATTACCCATTTCTTGTTTTAAAAAGTTTCGAATTTGAATCTCTCCTTAAAAAAATGGTTCTTCTTATTATAACTTAAGAGAAAGTTTTAAGCATTATTATTGTTCTTGGTTTGAATTAGGTATAGTATATATAGAATAAATCTATGTGTACAATTATACACACAATTTAGTAACACAGAAAAATGTGAATATTAGCACAGAAATTTATATTTTTCTGTGCTAATATTTACATTTTTCGTATTACTAAATGGTGTGTACAAGTGTGTATAATGGTACATCTAATATTACCCGTACATATAAGCATCTAAGATGTTTTTTCTTTGAGTTAATCATTATTTGGTTAATCTAATGCTTAATAATTGTGAGGAAGTTCATAAACAATAATAAGGATATAAGAGTGATCTAAAAGTTAAAATTGATTAGACAAATAAATAAGTTAACAAAATAAATTAGGTGCACATGCACTAAAATAATCCAATATATAGTATAAATCTTAGTATAATTTTAAAATTTACATCAATAACTTTTAATAAATTATACATTTAGATAATACAAATTTGATTTTTTTAATATATTAACCTTTTGTAAAATTCTTTCTCAACGTATAGAGAACAGTCGTCATTAAACATTTTGCGGCGGTTTAAAATCGTCACTATATGACATTTTAAACCGTCGTTAGCTATTTGGATAGTTGTAGTAATAGTATATAACAATTTCTCTACATTCCTTATCATATTTCCTTTAGTTTTCTCCTAGCAATTCAAGCACTTAAATTAATAACTTCTTTGAATTAATTTTCTTTACTATGTTCCTTAAATTTGCAGCCTAGAAGCCTATGGTTCCTTCCCTTTGCATATGCATTTCTGGCCAACACTACCTATAGCTTATGTGAGGCATTGAGTTGTGGATCCACAATAAAGAGTTGGTTGAACTTGCAAAGAATGAGGTTCATAAGAAGAACCACTTCCTATCTCTTTGGATTCATTGATACCCTAAAAAAGCAATTGGGACTATCTCAAACAAATTTTGTCATAACAGACAAAGTTGTGACTGAGGATGTTAAAAAAATGTATGAGAAAGAAATCATTGATTTTGGAGGATGCTCATCAATCATGTTAACCATATTGGTAACATTGGCATTACTAAACCTTGTTGGTGTTCTTGTGGGAATAATAATAATTAAGAGAATTATTATTATCCAAATTGGGGTTAGTGCAATGATTGTAATGGTGAATTTACCAGTTTATGAAGCTATTTTCATCCGTGGTGATAAAGGTAGCATATCAAGCTATGTGATGATTAAGGCTTTTGTGTTGGTGTCATTGGCTTGCTTCATTGCAATTTTTGTCATTTAATGTAGAAGAGCTTGTAGTCAAAGACATGTGTATTATGACAATAATTTTAATAAAAATCTTGAATCTCTATCAATCGCTTTCAAATTTTGTTTTAGTTTCTTGGACTAGTTCTTAAGTATATATTGTCTTGTAATAACCATATAAAAATGCTATTTTATAAAATATTTTTGATGGTGCATGTACTATAAATAAATTTGATTACTTGTTGCAAATATAATTATTCATTTTATTATGACATATATATTTACTTAAATTATTTTTGTTACAAATTGTTTAATTAAAAAATATATATAAAAATACTAAATTTAAAGATATTAAAATATATTTATAAAACAATTCTTAAGTAATTTCTTCTCCTCTTCACTTTTCAATTATATATTATTGAATAAGAATAAAATTTAAAATTAATTTTTTAAAAAATTTAAATTATGTTATTATATGTAAAAATAAAAGGTAATTTATAATATATTTGGAAATCAGCTAGAGTATTAGAATAGAAACACGAACAACAACATCTCTAATAGTAATAAACTAAGTGGATATTATTATCGTAAGGGTTAAGTAATTTTTGGTTCTCAAGGTTACCATTAAAAATCAAATCCGTTCTTAATGTTTTTTCTTTATCAATTTCGTCCCAAGGTTCATAATTATTTTAAAATCATCCTTTTGTCCATCAAACAAATTTTATGGACAAATTTATCATTTTCCATCTTCCATCATCATCATCAATCTCTCTTCACCATGCTCCACCACCATCATCAATCTATCACACTATTCATCACCACTATCTTCATCAACCATCATCCATCATCAATATATAAGGGAGACAATCCTAAACCCTAAATCTCATTGTTCCACTACTGGTAAATATTTAGATAAAGCGTCAACTGAAGCCTAATCCATTATGTTAACAGCGGACTCCCCAATTAGTTGTCTCGATCTCTCAATCTACCTGCAATAGGTAGAACCCCGAGATTTGATACTAAATTTCATAAAGTTTTTGTTATTTTTTAGGAGCATGAACAATAAATTCTGATATGGATAGTTATTTGGAATTTGTTTTGTGATTATCTTCTGAATTTTGATGATGATGGTTGACAATGATGGTGGAGAATGGTAATGATAATGGAGGAAGATGGTGGTGATGATAGTGGAGGATAGTATTTTAAAAATATTTTTATTAATTAAAGGATAAATTTGTATAAAAAATTATTTAGTTAATAAAAAGACCATTTTAAAACAATTGTGAACTTTAGAAACGAAATTAATAATAAAAAAAACTTTAGGAAAGAATTTAATTTTCAGCTATAACATTGGGGATCAAAAGAATATTTAACCCTTATCGTAATAATACAAAAAGAAAGTCACAAAAAAACAAAAAAAAATCCGAAAAAACATTAATCAATGACAATGACAGTGAGTTACGTTAATTAATGTTGATATGGCAATACTACTATATGTGAACCAAATTGAATGTACAAGAGATAACATGTTTGAATTTTGGGTAGGCTTATCTATCATTGCCTCATTTTCTGCATTAGCATATTTTGTGTTTGTAATTTTTTTAAGAAGAGAATTTTTAGGTAGTGAAAGTATTTAATGGTCAAATAAAATTTTAAATGTTATTTTTAAATAAAAGAAATATAAATATATATTAAAAATTAAATAATTATATCCACGTATTTAGAATTTTTTTTATAATATATTTTTATCACCGTAGACAAAATATTTTTAACAAGTTTTGAAAATTTAATGTTTAAATAAACTTTTTTTTTTCTTTTAAGTACGTATCTTTATATAATTTTCTCTTAAATAAAATAGCTACCAATAATCCAATCAAATAAAGGCCTAAATACCAAATAATATATATCTCACTTCTATAGAGAAGTTAGCTATCTATTTATCAATGCAAGCCTTTGTTGCCTCTTCATATATTTCTTCCTCTAATAATACAAGTTATTACACTACTTACATTTTTTAATTTCTATTACCTAGCTAGCTTATTAGATTTGCAAATACATAGATAGAATTAAACTGTTTAGAAAGATATGGGTGTAAATAGAAGTGATGATGATGGTGATGATGAGTTAGAATCATTGTTTGAGACAAAGAAAGCAAGAGGGATATTCATATACAGGGTGTTTGCAGTGTCTTTGTTTGTGGCCATATGCTTTGTCTACGCTTACAGGTTCAACCAAATACTCACCGGAGAAGGGACGACACGGTGGACTTGGCTGGGGTTGGTGGCGGCCGAGCTATGGTTCGGCCTCTACTGGGTCTTGGGTCAAGCCTTCCGGTGGAACTTAGTGTTTAGGAATACCTTCAAGAACAAACTCTCTCAAAGGTAACATATTGGATTATTATTATTAATATTAGGTAAATCCTTACATATATTTGACTTCACGTAAAGTAGTTATTAAGAATTGTCAAATAATTTAAAATATTTGACTAAATTATCATCTAACGATTATAAAATATCAATTTCAAATGAAGTTAATTGTATAAGAATTTCCATCTTATTATTATTATTATTATTATCTTAGGCCGCACTATGTCTTTGGAATAACACAGTGAATAACTAGGGTTAATACATTTTTAGTGATAATACAATAATTGATAATGCTACATGTACCATTATATATTTTCGTACACACTACTTTTAGCACAGAAAAATATAAATATTAGTACATAAGTTTTATTTTTCTGTGTTATAAATAGTATATAGAGATGTACAATCATACACGTAGAATAGTTCTACGATAACATACAATTAATAATGTGTAATTAACAGATATGAAGAAAGCAAGTTGCCAGAAGTGGACATGTTTGTGTGCACAGCAGACCCAGACATTGAGCCACCCATAATGGTGATCAACACAGTCTTGTCTCTTATGGCTTATGACTATCCTTCTCACAAGCTCAGTGTTTATCTCTCTGATGATGCTGCCTCTGATCTCACTTTCTATGCTCTTTTGGAGGCTTCTCTCTTTGCCAAGCATTGGTTACCTTTCTGCAAGAGATTCAAACTTGAACAACCTTCACCTGCTGCTTATTTTCATAATCATACCCTTCTTACCTCATCACCACCAAATGCTCACGAATTCAAAAACATTAAGGTATACTATACTACTGTATATTATAAGATATTTTGCATGCATGTTCAATCATATCCGTTTTTTTAAAAGATCGTTCACACAATTAACATAAGAAGTAACTATATGTTTGCTGATGAAACGTTACATGATTATATGCACTTATAAATTTCATTGTATGTGTTCACGAAAGACGTGTACTTAGTTCTCAGTCTCACAATGCAACTTTTTGTGTTCATATTTAATGGTTTAGAAATGGTTAGAATATACTAGCATGAATTAGTATTAATTATTATATTTTTGTTTATTAATAGTTTGATTCTACTCATAATTATATAATGTTAGTTTATTATTATTCTAATTCTCTTGTCATCTATTTGTATTGTAGAATTTACCATTCTAATACACAAAGACATTTTTTCATTATATACTCTCTCCCTTTGTAACAGAAATTATACCATGACATGAAGAAGAGAATCGAAGATCAAACTAAGTTGGGAAGAATATCAAGAGAAGAACGCTCGAAGCATAGTGAATTTTCCCAGTGGGATTCATATTCTTCTCGACGTGACCATGACACAATTCTTCAAGTATAATCTACAAGAACTTCAAGAGTAGTAATTAACATTTAATTGATTATATATCTGTTAATTAATTTGGTCTTGTTATAAATGTTAACAGATAATACTGCACAAAAAGGACCCTCTTAGTTCTAAAGATGAAGATGGGAATTATTTACCAACTCTTGTGTATTTGGCTCGTGAGAAGAGACCACAACATCGTCACAATTTCAAAGCTGGAGCCATGAATTCCTTGGTATAAATTCTTTATGAGTAAACACCAAATCCGATGCCTGGCCATTTTGGGGTTTGGACATCGCGCCCCTAATGATTATGAAACTCCAAATCGGCCCTTAACGAAATGAAAAACTTGACAAATCAACTCTCGTAGCAGGTTGCCAAAAGATAGCCATGGTGATGTGTCGATCTATGTCTGATGTGTCAAATATCAATGTCAAATATCATATCGACACATCAGCCTTGAACTGACACGTCACCATGGCTACCCTTTGGTAACCTAATACGAGGTCGATTTGACAAGTTTTTCATTTCGTCAATGACTAATTTAGGGTTTCATAATCATAATCATTAGGGAACATCATGTCCAAATTGCAAATGGGTAAATGTTTGCTCTTTCTTTATAGTAATTTTCTGGTGTTGCTGCTGTATAAATTATTCTTCTTATGTTGCAGCTAAGGGTGTCATCAGTGATTAGCAACGCGAAGATTGTTCTAAATGTAGATTGTGACATGTACTCAAACAGTTCAGAATCAGTGAGGGATGCTCTTTGCTTCTTGATGGATGAAGAGAAAGGCCATGAAATTGGTTTTGTGCAGTTTCCTCAGAAATTTGACAACATTATTAAGCATGACATATATGGCAGCACTCTGTTATCACTTATTGATGTGAGTCATCACTTCTTCGTCTTCACCAATATAATAAATCTTCATTTTCCTTGTAATGATTTATACTTTTATTATTATATATATGAAGGTGGAGATGAGTGGTGCTGATGGTTATGATGGCCCTTTGTATATTGGAACATGCTGCTTTCATAGGAGAGATGCTCTAAGTGGGATGAAGTTCAGTGTTGGATACAAGAATGACTTGTTGAAGAGTGATGATCAGAGAGACAATTCCATAGAAGTAAACTTGCAAGAATTGGAAGTAAAATCAAAGGCTCTAGCAAGTTGCACCTATGAGGAAAACACACTATGGGGAAAAGAGGTGCCTTATAATATCTCCATATCCTTTCTTAATTGAACAAAATTCCTTTAATTATCATGTTGTCCTATAGTTTTATCGAATTTTCAATTAGATCCCTGCACCACATCATATTTTATAATTAAATTTCCACCGTGACAAAAACATTAGATATAACATAATATTCTATTATATGGAGGATATTCATTTAGGGCTTATGTTCTAAGAAGGGGTATATTCGTATTATGTAACAGAATATTCTATTATATTTAATTTTTTTGTCATGATAAAAACTTAATTACAGAATCTGATATGGTGTAGAAATCTAACCGAAAAAAAAAATTATAGGGACCTAATCGAAAATTCGATGAGATTATAAAAACTAACAGAATAATTAAACCTTTATAAAATGAAAATTTGACACATGATTCATTCATTCTAAATGTAGATGGGTGTGATATATGGGAGTCTAGTGGAGGATGTGATGACAGGATTGTGTATACATTTGAAAGGCTGGAAATCAGTGTACTATAGCCCACCAAGGAAGGCTTTCTATGGTGTTGCTCCAACCACTTTGCTTCAAGCACTTGTTCAGCACAAGAGATGGGCTGAAGGGGAGCTTCAAATTCTTCTTTCTAAGAATTCTCCAGCATTTTATGGCCATGGAAGGATCAATTTAGCCCTCCAAATGGGGTATTCTTACTTCAATTGTTGGGCAATCACCTCCTTATCAAAGCTATATTACTCCATCATCCCTTCACTCTATCTCCTCAGAGGCATTCCCTTGTTTCCAAAGGTAATGTCATTATTTAGAAGTACCTTGCAAAGGTGGAAACTAAGATGCAGATAACTTCATGTAAAGTCGTCACTTTAAAACCGTTAGATGACAATTTAGTCAAATATATCAAATCATCTAACGCTTCTTAACAAATAACTTCACATTCAGTCTATTCACCTGAGTATTCAGTCTATTCACCCCTTGCAAAACTTGCTTCTTTTTTTTTGTTTTATGTACTCGATTAGATATGAATCTTACAGCTTACTTAATGGTGAAAAGTTTAAAACTAATAATTCAAATCTATTGAGAATACATTTTCTGTGTTGAATTGAACAGATGTCCAGCTTATGGTTCATACCTTTTGCATATGTAATAGTGGGGGAAAGTGTTCACTGTCTGTTGGAGTTTGTGTTATTTGGAGGCACAATCCAAGGTTGGTGGAATGACCTAAGGATGGTGCTGTACAAGGGAACAAGCTCTTACCTATTTGCCCTCATAGACAACATCTCCAAGCTATTTGGACTTCCGGATTCCCCATTTACAGTCACAGCTAAGACCATGGAGGAAGATGTCTCCGAACGATATGAGAAACAAGTTATGGAGTTTGGAGCAGATTCTCCATTGTTCACTGTATTGGCAACACTTGCATTGCTCAATTTGTTCTGTTTACTTGGCATTTTGAAGGAGTTAGTCATTGGTGAAGACTGGTTTGGAACTTGTGAGAAAATGTCATTGCAAATTCTGTTGTGTGGGTTTTTGGTACTTATCAATATTCCTATATACCAAGGACTTTTCCTAAGGAAGGATAAGGGCAGATTGCCAAGCTCTCTTGCTATTAAATCAACAACATTGGCTCTAAGCACATGCATCGTCTTCTACATGTTGAAAGAGTAAACTATTGTAATGTCTGCATTTGTTTTTCATTTGAAAGAAAAAGCAAGTTTTAATTTCATAATGAAATAAGACATTCTTATTGTCATTTGAAGGAATTTGATAGTGTTTACATACACAATAATATCACTTTGATTGTAATTATACTATATATAATACAGAATATTAAGCAATGTAAGGTATGCATCAAATCAGGTTTGCAGAAACAACAACAACAACAAAGCCTTTCCCACTAGGTAGGTCAATTACATGGATCGAACGACGCCATTGAGCTCTGTTAGGTTCGTAGAAAATCAAAGGAATAAAATCTGTTTATAAAATAAGATTTGTTTAAATTATACAACAAGGAATACAATGTGGGAAGCAATCTCTATAGGCCATAGCGCAAGACAAACAAAAAAAAGGAAGCAATCTTTGCTCCTAAATTATAAGGCACCACATCAATACAGATACGTACAGATAAGATAATAGTCTGTTTTCTTAACTCTCCTCACAGTGAAACTCACTTTTACAGTACATAAACTATATTCAAACAGAACTCATTTATGGCTCTGTAGCTCAGATCTTGGAAACACTGGGAGATAGTTGGATATAAACATGTTCTTCTGTTCAAGCTTTTAGACAGGAGCAAACACTGCTATGATT
>JASCZI010271970.1:69265-87191 GCA_036250425.1 Stylosanthes scabra
GAGGATTTTGTATGCAGCAAAACCATTTCTTCTGAAAATCAATTCATTCAAGAGGAGGTTAACACGCTATACCTTACGGAGTAATTCAAGTACCATGTCTCTATTCAATGACTACATTAACATTTGACTATCTAAACTTGGACAAAGAAATAGAAACAACTTCCTGATTTAGTTCAACAAAGAGTTAACCACCAAAATTGCCCCTCAAATTCTCAAAAAGCCGACAAAAATGACCCCCAATTTTGTTAATGACAAAAATGCCCACCAATTATTTAAGAACCTGACAAGGGTGTCCCAAATTTGGGTATTTTGGTCACTTTTGACATGTGATAAAAGCATACTTTTGTCGGACTTTTAAATAATTTGTAGACATTTTTGTCGTTAACAAAATTGAGGATCATTTTTTTCAGCGTTTGAAAATTTCAGGGACGATTTTGGTAGTTAACTCTTCAACAAATGATCCCTGGGCTAGAACAACAAACTACACAGACAAGAATTTTAAGGTTCGTTACCTCATTACCTCATACATGTAGGTGCCAACTTATTGAGCTAAAATATACTTCTACTCAAGACATGTTAATGCAACATAGAGAAGAGCTTGTTAACTAATACTGTTCCTAAATCTGTTTGAAATACATACTCATTCAACATAAAGCAGAGAGTGTTAAGTAATATTGCTCCTAAATTCGTTTGAAATACATAAACATGCATTATTATATACAGAGAGATATTGCCACTCAAATACCCTAAACAAAGAAAAGATTAGAGACATGCACAGGTTTAGAACATCTTACACTCTGAGTTTTGCCGGGATCTAACGCAGGCTTAGCAGTATGAGTATCAGCTTTTCCGGGCGACTCAGGTTTGCCACCAGTCTTCTTCTCATCCCTAGCTTTGTTAAAGATTACAGTGTACCCTTCAGCTGAAGCTGGATCATTAACATCCCATTCACCAAACTTAGGTAGGGGCTGACCCTTTTCCTGCTACATATTAAGTCAACTTAGTCAACCAACACTCAAACCTAATAAACTTCAACAATGACAAATTCCAAAAGCTGATGATTCAATCATAAACTTCAGCTATATGGTGATCAAAGAAACTAATCTAAAAGCAATGAACTAACACATCTAACTTGTTTCTAAATTGAACCCATCCCTCTTTGTGAGGTGTGTTTTCTCTCTTCTCTTCTCCCAACCCTAGATCCAGATAGCGGCCGCAGCTGCCGGCCTTCCAAAGGCAGCGGTGGCTCTCTGCAATAAACTACAACATCTAACTCCGCAGTAAAAATGTTCAGTCATCAATTCTCTTTGGATAAAGAGCATAGCTACCTATCAGAGTTTAGTTCAGTGTATTGTTTACTTTCTCTTCTCCTTAGATCTTAGATCTGAGATATTTCTAGATTCTGTTGTTGTTTCAGCATAGAGTTTAACCTAAAATTCGAATAATCAAAACGCAGATCATATTATCAAAATCAATCATCGAAATTACAAAAAAATCACAAAAAGAAATTCGATTATCGAACCGAAATCACGGATACGGTAACAGAAACAGCTAAACGCGAATCATCGTTGGGGAATCGAGCAGAGCAAACAGAACGATTAAGAGAAACATAATCGGTACTAATTTAGAATGACGATAATCAGAGAATTCAAAAGCGGAAAGAAAAAATAAATTAACTGAAATAGACACACATACCGACATGAATACTGGATTGGAAAGATTTTCCGGGAAAAGGAAAGAAAAAAAGAGTGGGAAAAGAAAAAAGCCGAGAAAATTTCAGAGACGAAATGAAAAGAAGAAAGAGTGTGCGTCTTTTTAGAGAGAGAAAGAGAATAGTTGGGAATGAATGAGGTGAAAGAAAATTTTGGAGGCGCATTGTTTGAGTTATAACGGCGTTTGCGTAACGTGTTAAAGGTATTGCCATTAGAATGTGGATTTAACTCTTAAAATTTTTTAAATTTATGATTTAAAATAAGTTAATCAATTTTATAAAATTCATGCTAAATTCGACGATATTACGATTTAAATCTTATTACAATTTCACATTTTACGTATTTAATTTATGATTTTGCTATCCTTCTAGTAGACACCAAATTAATATTCATATAAAATATAATTATTAATGCGTTAATTATCTTCTACTTTCTATAGTTCGTCTATAATAATCATATTTTTATATAAATATAAAACCAATGTCTACTAAAAAAAGTGTGTGAATAATATATTAATAGAGTTAATTACCAAAAATAATCATGAAAGATTCAAAGATCGACAAAAATAATCATGAATGATTCGAATGACAAAATTATCCATGAAAGATTAAAAATTGTGACAAAAATACCCAAAAACAGTTCCCGATTAATGCTAATGCTGAGTTAGCTATATAATTTTTGTCACAATTTTAAATTTTTCACGAATATTTTTGTCATCTGAATCTTTTATAGATATTTTTATCATAATTTTAAATCTTTTATAAATATTTTTATCATTCAAATTTTTTATAATTATTTTTATCAATTCTATAATCTTTCGTAATTATTTTTTATAGTTAATTTTATTTTAATATTATTTCTTAATTTATTTTTTGAATTTCACATAAAATATCGATTTTGTATGTCTTGTTAAAGGGATGCCACAGTGAAGAAGGAATCAGTGACGGCGCATCCACATGGCTCCGTTTGAGTTTTAACGCCGTGTTGGACTATTAAGGAAAAATAAAATAAAATAAAATAAAGAAACAATTTAGAAATGGAATCTATCTACTAATTATGCTTAACGCTAATGATAATCCATTAAGGCTAATGCTAATATTGGTAGCTTTTGTTGAGTGCGGAAGGGCTTTTATTGTTGTTAGCATTACCACATCAATCATGTATTGTCTACAACTATTTTATCAATCAATTTATTTAGTTATCAACTTATAATTAATTAATTTGAGGAAGAAAAAAAAGAAAAAAAAAGTAGTAGTGCTAACCAATTTGTTCATGGTGGTACCCCCATAAACTTTGATCATGTGTCAAGAGGAATATATTCTCACAAGTCATATATATCTTTTATTTAAGCCATGGCAAAATGACACTTGCATCAATCTAGTTGTCTTCTTCCTCTTTTATTTATTTTATTATTATTATTATTATTTTATTTCATTTTATTTATTTATTGCTTTAAAGTTTTCCTAAAGTTATGAATGTGTGTTCCTTTTCCTTGTCATTTATTCCTCTTTAGGGTCATTTGGAAAAATCTAACGTTAGATACACTTATGCAAAGGTAAATAAATACTATTAACTAGCTTATGTAAATACAAATAAAGATTTCAATAAGAACAACAATTGATTCTAATTTTAAAATTTCACCTTATACATATATACTCACACATTGATTTGTTATACAGTCATAAGAAAATAGAAGGAACAAAGGAAACGTTGGATTAGAAAATGTTAAAAAATTTTAATATAATATATTAGTTTTTAATAAAATTAATTATCTTTTAGTTTTTAATTTTTGTTTCATAATGTTTTAGTTTCTAACTTTTTATTCTACAAATCAGATTAATCTACAAAATATTTTGGATAGTTCAGTTAGAGATTTATAGAGCTAAATACTTTGAAGACTAACCTAATTTATAAAATAAAAAATTAAAATTAAATAATAATTAATTTTAATTAAAGATTGGTTTTAAATTTTTTAGAATTAAAATGGGTATATGCTCCTATTTTTTTATTAGCTAAGGAGTATTAAATTAAGATAGTTATTACATATTACTTATTAGATTGTCACCAAAATAAAAAATATTACTTATTAGATAGAATCGATAAATTATAAACAGATATTTAGAGAGAAAAAAAATTGGAAATGTAAATGTTAATGTAAATGAAAAAATATTATAAAAAATTATATTTATCCAAGAAACATTAGCATTCGAAAGAACGAAGAGAAAAACATGGCGAAAGTGCTGCACCTGGGTTTGTCTCTCCCTGCAGAACCCCAAAAAATCTCACCTTCTTCATCTTCTTCATCTTCAAAACCTTCACTCAAGCTTCCACAAAGAACTCGCACCTCCAGAGTATCCATTCCCGCCACCAACAAAGGTAACTAACTATTAACTAACAAAAAAAAAAAAGAAGAAAAAAAAAAACCAGAAACTTCATCTCTGCTTCTGCTATTGTTCTACCAGCTCAATCACAATGACCCAAGATTAAAAATTGAAACTTTCAGGTGGTTCCAGTCGCTTGCTCAAAACCCAGAAGCTCAATTCAGAGGTTTCTCCACACAGAGCTGGTATTAGTTATATATCCATTTTACTATCTATTTCATTGTTACCATCAGAATTCGGCTAATGGGGTGGCCTCAGTTTGAAAATGCTTTGGTTTATGGTGTTTTCTTCTTTTTCTCTTATCAATTTTGCTTCATTTTTGGATAATATAATGTTGCAGTCTCAGCTGTGAGATTGATGAGGATAGAGCTTGGAGGTGCTTTTGCAGACCTTCTCAATGAGAAAGGCAAAGGTTCTGGGGAGAATGAGATGGGATATGTCCAGAGAACCCTCGGCTTTCGAACCCGGGAATTGAATCATCATGATCTTAGATTGGTTATCACTTTCACTTTCAACCATTCTTTGCTTTACACTTAAAGTTTTCATGTTGTGGTTAATGGAAAATGCTTCTTATTAGGCTTGAAGTTGAAGTATTTTCACTATTCTGGTTAGCATTCATGAACAAAGTTGTTGATTCTTGTTTGTTTATTTTTAAATTACATAGGTTACTGACATTGTCGGCGGCGCTATTCGATGGAGAAGATATCTTGATCATCTGATCAGTTCACTTTGTCATGATAAAGATATATCTAGTATGGAACCTCTTCTCTTACAGGTGATAAAAATGTTCTATCACATATTTCTAATGAGCATGTGTGTATAAGCCATTAGTCATCAACTAAGTAAATACTACTAAGAACAATCTTAACCATTGTTTTGGTTTGGCATTTCTCAGTATGGAGTTTGTAGGTGAAAGTTCTTTAGCAAAGATGCATGGTTTACTCAAGCATTTGTTGATCTGAGGCCTTATACTCTTCGGACATTTGATTGTTGATCTTCTTATTGCATTGTTTGTTTCAGATTCTAAGAATAGGCTTCTATGAGATAGTCAAATTAGATATGCCGCCATATGCCGTTGTAGATGAGGTATGTTTTTCTGTTTATATTATCCCTTGTTTCCAGGTGAATAGATTGGGTTGATGTTGCTTGAGGCTCAAGCAGTACCAGACAGAAAGAATATAATTCTGATTTTGGCATCTAAATTATTTTAGAAAGAATTCATTTGTAGTATTGAAATCTGATATGGATTCAGTAGATCATAAATGTGATACGGATGATCGGAGATAGTTGTTCTTTGCACTGTTAGACGATTATTAGTTATTATTATGATGCGACAATAATTTTTTCTCAAAGTCCAACTTTTTCTTCATTATTTTTTCCATGTACCGAATGGAAATGCAGAATGTTAGGCTTGCCAAAGTTGCTCTCAGACCTGGCGCTGGCAACATGGTCAACGGAATCCTCCGAAAGCTAGTTGCGCTCAAGGTTTTCCTTTTCGCAGATATATTTTGTAAACTGTATGAGTAGACAAACCATGAAGAGTTTATAAATTACTTCTTGTGTGGCTTGCAGGAAGCTGATGCTCTTCCTTTGCCCAGAGTGGAGGGTGATGATCGCGCCCAAGCTCGTGCGCTAGCAACTCTATACTCACACCCAGTTGTTAGTGTGTAATTGCCATCTCTTTTTTGTGCCGCAGTTATAACTCATTATAGGCCAGAATTAAGAATCAGTAGTGAACAAGGAATAAACAAATTCTTTAGCCGGCATCAGTGTCAGCAAAAATAACAACTTGATTGAACTAACACTACCAAGAGTAGCAGAAACCTTATTATTCGTCAAACTTATAACGATAAGCGTTGAATATTTTCTTATTTCTTGTTTGTAGTGGATGGTAAGGAGATGGACAAAGTATCTTGGTCAGGAAGAAACCGTAAAACTGATGAAATGGAACAACAGTGAACCCAGTTTCAGCTTAAGGCTAGTAAATATGCTGCTTCCTTTTTTTTTCTTTGCTCCTCCTAAAGCACCGTATAACACAGAAAATGAAGAACTGAAGCTATATATTTTGTGTTCCTCTCAGAGCAAACCAGGCGAGAGGTTTTTCGAGAGATGACCTTGTGACCCAGCTTAATGAACTGAAGGTGCGACCACTTCCATACTTAACCGTCCTTTCCTTTTGGATTTTACCACCTCTTCCATGGATAAAATCTAGTCTTTGCTTCCTTTTCTTGAACTTCAGGTTCCTTACAGCCTTTCACCGCATTTGGATGAATTTGTTCGCATCAAAACTGGATTACAGGTATGACAGTGAAGCGATGAGTTTGTGAGAGTTTTAGAATGCCTAGATTAGGTTGCTGAGTATTTGTACTTTCATATTTCAGACTGTAATTCATGCTGGATTACTCAGAAAAGGCTTATGTTCAGTTCAAGATGAAAGTGCAGGTCTCGTTTCCATCTTTTCATGTAGCCGACTCCACTTAGTGGGTGACGAAACCCTTGTTGTTTTCATCATCTCACAGATTGACGATTTCAGGTCTGGTAGTATCTGTTGTGGATCCTCAGCCGGGCGAGACCGTGATTGATTGTTGTGCTGCTCCTGGTGGAAAGACCTTATACATGGCCTCTCTTTTATGTGGCCAAGGTAAATTACTCCTCCTAATCCACTTTATATTTTGGTGAGAATTGAGACAAAATCAGAAACACAATGTTACATATTCAGAGAACAATAAAAGGTGAATACAATTGTGATAGTGTGATACAATAAAGCTTTCAAAGTCCAATCTCTATTAACAATTTCCAACTAACCCCAAAACACTAACTTTCTAAGTCCATAGCTCAATCAAAGAAAGAATCTGAACTTGAAAAGACATGGATCAAAAGTTTCTCCCTGAACAAGTTATCAGATGCCAAATACTCACGCAGTTTACCCACTAAAAAGCAGAATTTGACCAATCTCAAGCTTCACCAATTGGCAGAAACAAACATCAAAAGAAATTTGAACCAAATGCTTAAAAGAAAGTCAAAAAACCTAAATTGAACTTAATCAACAATTGCAGAAGCTATTAACAAAAACAAAAAAAAAAACAAAACAAAAAGGTTACATTTTTTCTTCCAAAAAAAGTGAAACTTTGAAATGAACATGGAATCATGGTTGTAACTTCACTTCTGAAGGAGCAATCAAGCCCTTAGGAACAAAGCGATAAACAAGAACACCAACTCTAGCACCATTGGAGGGAGCACAAGTGTGCAAAACATCAACATCAAAGAGCTTCTTCGCTTTCTTGAAGAACGCCGATTCCTTCTTCCACCTTCTCAAGTGAGCCATCACAAACACCATCTCCTTCTCCTTCTTCTTCTTCTTCATCATCATCTCTTTCTCCTTCTCGAACCCTAACAACATAAAACGCAGCGTTTCGAGAAGCGGTTCGTACAAGTGGTCATGATAAACCACATCCGAAGCCAGAACAACGTCGAAATCGCGCCCTATCGCTGCCACGTCATCAACATTTCCCCATCTCAGCGCCGCCACAGTCACGGCGCCGTCGCTGGACGCTACAACTTCTTTGTTGGCGTCTGCGTTGAATTGGAGATTCGGAACGACGTGAGGAAGGTCCGTGATGGTCACATTGCCGCCGAGCGTGGCGGCGGCGACGATTCCGACGATTCCTGTGCCGGAGCCTAGCTCGATGATCCTGAGCTGCCGCCGGCCGCCGGAGATAGCAGCGGAGAGGGGACTAGTGCTAGGGCTGGAGCGGTGGCTGTCGAGGAGGGAGACGAGTGCGGTGGCGGCGGGCCAGAGCTGGAAGGAGAGTCCCTCGGAAGGGAGCTGGCGAATCACGACCGTTGATTCGATCGAACGGAGTGAATAGCTCTGTTGCTCCGGTGCACTGTCGTGTACGGCGGCGAAGCCGTTGACTTGTTGGTGGTGGTGGTGGTTTTCGTCGTTTAGGACGGTGGTGAAGGGGTTTATTTCTTCGTCATCATCTTCCTGAGTCGCCATTGCGCCGCCGCACGAGATTCCGCCGCTTTCTTCTTCGATTTAGGGTTTAGGGTTTAGTTTTTTTTTTTTTAATCCCTTTTATATTCCAAGTGACTGGGCTTTTAATTTATTTCTCTGAAGCAAGTTGCCAACTTGCAAAGAAAAAAACAAATTATTACTACAATTTATTGTCAATTATTTATTCCACTTAGAAAAAAGAAAAAGAAAAATCATAAAGCTAATAGTTTCTTGCTTACTAAGAAAACTGAGTTGTGTTTTGCAGGTTCGGTATTTGCAGTTGATGTAAATCGCGGTAGATTGAGGATTCTCAAAGAGACTGCGAAGTTGCACCAAGTAGACGGCATCGTTACCACCGTCCACGCCGATCTTCGCGTGTTAACGGTACGGTTGGTTATATCGGTGTTGAAATCGGAGCAATTTGTTTGTTTCTAATCTGTTTTGTTGTCTTGGATTTTCCAGGATGGGGAAGCACTTAAGAGTAACAAAGTTTTGTTGGATGCTCCTTGCTCTGGGCTTGGTGTTCTTTCCAAGGTTGTCATTGTTTTTCGCCTTTTCTCGAAAATTGCATGCTTCCAGTTATGTGTTTTCTTTTAGCACTTGCCTTGTTGATCTGTTCCTTTGTTTATTGAATTTCGAAGAGAGCGGACTTAAGATGGAACCGGAAGCTGGAAGATATGGAAGAACTGAAGAAATTACAGGACGAGCTCCTCGACGCAGCGTCCAAGTAAGGCCGAAATTTGTGAACATGACTTGGCATGAAGCATTTGATTATGAAAAAGCATGTAATTATCTTCTTTTGGTTTTCTGCAAGTGTAGATTGGTAAAACCTGGTGGAGTATTAGTTTATAGTACATGCTCTATAGATCCTGAAGAGAATGAAGAAAGGGTAGCAGCATTTCTTCAAAGACATGAGGTAACTATTATCCTATAATCCTTCCTTCAAATGTTACAACTTTTTGGTTTCAGATACAGTTATTTAGTACTATGGTAATCAATCTTTATCTGAATTTCAGGAATTTCACATTGATCCTGTAGACAGATTTGTTCCGCCGGATTTTGCGATGGACAGTGGTTTCTACTTTTCTAACCCGGTAAAGCATTCACTGGATGGCTCCTTTGCGGCTCGATTGGTGCGCCGCGCTTCATGAAAATCAACTTCGGGAGACTAACCCCCACGACTCTCCCCCGTTTTGGGATGCCATTCAATAGAAAACGAAGCGGCTGAATTGCTGTCCATCTCTTTAAAATCCAGGGCAGACATTCTGATTTCTCATCCATGAAAAAGGTTTATATCTGAGATGTCTGCAACTTCAATTTCATCAGGCTGGTAATCCTTGAATGGCAATCCATGCTTCAAAGTTTTCTCCAAATCCTTGTCCACTTTCAAATCCATGCTGCTTTAGGGAAGTTGGTTGAAGCAAAATTGTGTAATTTTTTTCCCCTTAAAACTGTTATCCAGCTGTTGTAGCTCACAATTGTTGTAGATAAGTACAGGGACATTTTCAATGAGAAAGGTTGTGTTAAGGCTTCAACAACTATCATGAAATTTTGTCGAATCTTCATTACATGGATCAAATACGATATCGCGCTAAAGTTAGGCCATTCTCCAAAACCAAATACATAATTCAAGTATTGGGTAAATAGTTTTACCGTAGAAATGAAGATCTCATTCGGTGGGATAAGATTTTGTTGATTCCTTATTATTGAAGTTGGTTTATGTTATTCATCACACTTAACACACTTAGAAATTGAACTGAAATTGATTTGACGCCATAGTTAATGGTGTGAAGTTTCAATTCATACATGATTACACAAGAAATATTATTAAATTTATTAATTAAAAATTCATCTGAATGAAAATCTTATGTTGTTGGATGGGTTTTCGAGGTGTATCTTTAGAACTGGAAGTACTCAGTAGTGATAGATTCGTATCTTAGAATTTATGGTTTGAAAAATGTAAGAGCAGTTTGGACAAAATAGGAATGCAAATAAAAAAAACCTGGAAACTGGAAAAGACAAATTTGCCATGTCACATGCAACACTGTGCAAGTGCAACACAGAAATAGTCAAATTCTACAATCCAGCCGTTTTGTATCGATGTACATAGAAACTATCAAATTATAACATTTACAGCCATGCAAATCTTTAGTACCAAAACAATAAATTATTTTTTTATAAAAATATAATAATTCAAAATAAATACTTATCAGCCACCCATTGTCAGATATAACTCATATAAGTTAAACAAAACAGCCACCCACTGTATTTGGATTTATATCAACTATTAATTAATTAATCTATCATCTGTGTGCGACCTATGTTTTGACTACTATTATCTAATTATTAAAGTTCAATCAATTTTTTTTGGGGTGACATTCAATCAACTTTTAACTTTTCATTTATAGAATTTTGTTGGAGTCTTTTTTTTTTACTTATATTTTTGTTAATCTTTATGGAACTACCATATTTATATGATTATTATTCTGAACTTTTAAAACATACATCATTCCTTGTCCAAAAAAAACACACATCATTATTCTTGTTATTTTGACTTTTTTTTTTGTTGAATCTAAGAACATTAGTGTATTGCTTGTTAAGGCAAGAGGAAATTTTATCATTTTAATGAGTATGTGATGGCATTGATGTTTGCTTTTTAATTTTTATACAACACTAATGTATTATATTAGAGTGCCAATTTTAGTCAATTGAAGAACTCTTATGATTATTATTATTATAATAGGTTATACTTAAGTTGCTACTTAGATGATAATACACACACAAGTTATATTGACATCCAACTAATTACTATCCTATTAATTGTCAAAATGAAAACCCTTTTACATCCATATATATGACAAATAGGTTAGAAAAATATTAAATGTACAAATGTTTTTCTCGACCAAGTGTTCCTCTCTTTTCTTATGCCTCTTCTTTGTTATTCTTCCTCCTCAACAAATATAATTAAGACTACCTTATTAATTGGTAAAAATATTTATATACCTAAATTATTATCATAAGTGTAATATCTATACATCTATTCATATATTTTTATATTTAATAGATTTACATACCAAACATAAAAATAATAAAATTAACACAAAAGCTTTGGATACAGACAATTTAAAAAAATATATATTTTATTGGAATGAATATATATATCGATACAAATAATACAAATAACTAACAAACAAACGCTAATCTAAAAGACATACACATATTATTTAATTAAGTAGGCCAATAAAGAAATTGCATTAGGCATAAGGCAACGTAACATAATATATGGTCGGTTAAAATATATTGTGACATTGAAATTGATATTGATATTGATATATATAAGACCACACCACCTATGGTGACCTATCCAAGGTGATCTTCTAGCACCTTTCGGATAGAGTTTTTGTTTCATACGTTTCTCTCTATCTTGTTAATTACCCCTCAAACCCATGTTTTCATTCTTTCCCAATACATCTAAATATCTTCTTCAATTCACTTCCCTTTCTATTGTAAAATTATTTCTTTATCTCTTTCCCCTCTTATATATACATCTATACTTATTAGCTACTATGTATTATATTCTTTCCTAAATCTAACTATATATACATACCATGCTTTTGATCGATATGTGCAAGAAGAGAGAAGATATATTATATGCAGGTGATGAATTATTATTCAGTCTTATTTTCTTAATCAATCTAATCCTTGCATTGATAATATGCTTCACACCTATCTGCCTAATAATCATTGATTCCCATTCATTTAATAGCAGTATATATTTAAAATAATGGTAGCACTATATGTATATGTTATTCATTTGAATAAAAATAATTCTTATTTTTTTATTGTGATTCAAATTTTATATGCTAAATTTTATTATTTTTGACTTTATGTTAGATTTCATTAATTTTGTATTTGGAATATTAGTATATTTGGTGTGAATACATATGGAAGTGTATTCCCCTAAATTTATTCTTAAAATAAAGTATAGCTGATTGTAGAGATTAATTTTAATACAATCACGCTAGATAATCAATAAAATTTAGCCAACATCAGCCAACAACTTAAATTGGATGTTCTATTTCTTTATGTTTCGAATGTTTTGATTTTAAGTTTCGCATGTTCTGTTTCTAAAAATATAAAGTTGGTTAAGGTTTTTTAGATTTCAGATGTTCTATAGCTTCCATTGTGGATATTCTATAAATAATAGTTTTAGATGTTCTATTTTTTATTGACTAATTTATTGGTTAAAAAATTATTGGTTGCCTATACTTTTCCATTTTTATATTGACTGTTGTTATTTTTATGTTTCAAAATTTAGATATTTAACCCCTTAGATCTTGTATTTACATATTTTAAAACCATGTTAACTATTATGAGAAAGAGAAGATAATAAACATATCCTTAATAACTTAAACCCTAATAATTATATCTTAAACCCTAGTTCTACCCAACCCTTCATCATCACTTGTCTGTGTTTTATTAGTTTAAAGTAGAGGACTACTTAAGTAGGGATCAACCATTTATTAAGCAAATAAATATGTGTGTATATATGGTGGTTTCATCTGAATAATAATGTCTCTTTTTTATGCTATTTTAATTTTGTTGATAAGGAGAATGATATACAACAATTAGGGGTCACAAAAATATTGAAAATGACGATGATATGGAAGTGAATAAGTGTTCGGAGATTGTGAGGAGATTATAATAAAATGTTGACAGAAGAGAGAGAGCACAACCCGACAAACGGTTAAAAGTTTTTTGCCTTTGCTGGGAGTGTGCTCTCTACTCTTCTGTCATCATCGTATTCGTCGTCCTCACATGCCCTTCTTCCCCAAGGTATGTGATAAGGTTATAGTTTTTGAATTTTTCTTTCCATACTTATGGTGATTAATTAATAATCATATTCATCTCATATTATTCCTCTTCTGTTTATTTAATTTTCTTCTTTTTATATTATTTTTAAGTACTATTTTGTACAAATGCAAGAAGCTAAGAATGATCAAGAAATAGATGATGATGTTGATGTTGATGGTAGCAGAATCAAACCAAGCAAGCAGCAGCAAAAATAAAAGTCAATTTATATAATTTGTGCATGTCGCTATTTTAGGAGAAAATAAGGATCCGATTGATGATCGATATATAAGATAATGTTTACTGTTTTATAGTCAACTTCTTTTATTGGTTTGTGGAAATTAATATCATCAGCTTTAGAAAATGACTCTTAAAATGTCTTCTCCTATTTGTTGATTAATATTATTGTACACCATTTCTTGTTATAATAAAGCTTGATGTGTATACACCAAATTAAAGGCGTGATTTACTATATATGTTTTAAAACATATTGTGGTGAATATATATTCTATTATATTCAAAACGCATAGCGCAGATGAATAAGGGCCTTGATTCTTTTAAGAGGATGAAAATGGAGAGAATTTATTTGGGAGGATCGTCCACTTTATTTCTACAATATTCGAGAGATTAATTATTAAATTTTCGATCCGATGAATATCTTGGTGCGCAAAAAGAAAATATATTCTATTTTATGGCTAGAAGAAACGATGTCTTGATGAAGAAATAATTCCAAAAGTTGCAAATTACTAGACACCATAATTTATTGTACTTTCAAAAACACTTGAGGAAAAAGGCTTCTATGACAAAGAAAAAATAATGGTAGAATAGAAGTCAATAATAATAAATATGATTGCCACTATTTTCTTCTTCCATCTACATTTAACTAATCACTTATTATAAAGAACAATTATTGATATTAAAAAAGAAAATTATAATATAACAACTATATATATCAAATACTAAACCTACCCACACTCGTATACTTATTTTATGTGTATGTAAATACACACCCTATATATTTTTTAGATTTATGATAACAATAGAACATTGACCAGTATTATGACTTGATTTGGTAAAACTTTTTGAAAACATGCTAAAGGTTTTTAAAAGTATAAACTCCTCGTTTTGTGTTTGCTAAATTAAAAAAATAATGTCCTTGTACTTGCAGCTTTTAAAAAGTAAGGGTGTTTTTGAAAGTACTTAAAATGAAGCTTTTCAAATATGATTTGTGCTTATCAAAATTAAAAATTCTAATATAACCTCATTTATTAATAAATATTCACATTTTACATATATCTCTGTTATGGTCTTTTTAAATTTTAAAAGTCACTTTACCAAATATAATTGTTGTTGCTTGTGCTTATTAAAAGACATTTTTTATTTAATTTTACCAAATATATGTGCTACGACTTTTAAAAAACTATCTTTTAAAAGACAACTTTCGTAAACTACTTTCGAAAAGTAAAAGCTTTATCAAAACAAACCTACATGTGCAAACACACTATCTCTCTCTATATATAGAATTTAGGCTTTATCCAAATATTATTATAATTTAATTTTCATGCCGTGTCAGTGTAAAAGAATTTTATCACATACATTTAATTAAATATTATCACATTATTAAAAGTAATTAATTTTCAACCCCACTATTTTTAAAGTCATATAAATATATGAATCTGACTGAATAATTATGTAAAACTCTTTACGCTGTTAGTGCATCAAAATTAAAGTCATATTATTAGGACAACATTCAAGCCAAACAAAATTGAGGGTTTAAATTTAATGCCGGTCGATTACTTACTATTAATTGTTAAAATTTTAAATCGTTTGAATTTTATAATATAAAAAATCCTCGCACTTTAAAATGTATTTTTTTATCAATATATTTTTGTAATATATATTTTTTATTATGTATATTATTTAATTTTTTTTACTGGATCCAGCATGCAAATATAAATTTTTATGCATGTCTACAATGTGTCTTCCAAAATGTTCTCTTTTTCTGCTCTGATCATCTCCTTGAAACTCCAAATTTATAACCCATGCAAGCAAAAATCAGAACTCATAACAAACAAATTTGCCTACACATACATACTCACATTTTATTTCTTCCTCTGTATAAAATGCCTACAATAATTATTTACATTTCCATTCTTAATAATACAAATTTCAACTAGTAACTTAGGGTTAAGTCAGATCAAAAGCATAATATTATTAGTTAAATACCTACAATTATTAGATGTTCTATATGCTTATATAGTGTTAGCTAGTAATTAAAATGTACACATGATTAACATGCATGTTTATTAGCTTTTTCATTTAAAAAGTTGGCTGATTTAATAATACTGAAATAATATTAAAAAGTTCTTATACGATAGATGTAACCGTATATAAAAGAGAAAAAATAAGTTAAAAAATATTCTCTAATAATTTTTTACACCATCTATAAAGAGGATTTGGTGTGAAAAAATTATAAAAAATGTGACAAGGAGCCCACCATATTGAAATGGTCCCATTAATTAGTTCATCTTAATTTAGAGGATTTAATTTATTCTTCAAGGGTAATATAGCTAGTGTGATCCATTCTCCATTCAACCTTTAATTTCTAGTTTCTTCTTTGATGAATTCTTATTAGGATCTTAAATAATTAATAAATAAACATTTTTTTGGTATAATAAATTGAGAAGGAAAGAAGGGAGAAAATTTTTCTTAAAAAAAAAGATAACTTAATTCACACACAAAAAGGAGCACTAACCAATTAATCATCATAAGAAGAGCTATATATATTTATAGGAACAAAGTTCTATTCTTAAACACACGTGCATGAATCAACCAAGTGCATGCATGATTATTCTACTTTCTATATATATATATATAGTAGTTTGCACAAACATGATGCATGATTGATATGAGAAGCTTGAATTAAAGAGTTGCCATTAAAAGACTTAAGCTTGCTTCAATTATTCTGCTTCTTGGGTCCAACATGGGAAAGATGAGAATGATAGAGTATGACATTAGGCTTAATATCAAAGTCCTTCCTAAATTGATTCTTGTTTTTCCCTGCATGTGATGATGAAACTTGTGGATCTTCAACAACGAGATCTTTGATTGCTTCAGGCATAATTTGACCATCCATCACATTCTTCCAATATTCACCTTGATCTGTTCTCCCATGGCACACATCATTGGCAACCTACACAAAGAAATTAAGGGTTAAAAGAGGAATAATTATTAATTCTTCAGATAATAAAATGGATATATAAAAGAAAATGAAAAAGTTTTACCAGGAGAAGAACTGAGAAGAGTAGGAAGAAGGCAAAGGTGGAAGAAGACTTCATTTTCTTTTTTTCTTTCTTTCTTCAATACAAATGACAAGTGTGCTGTAATGGGAGTGGAGTGGGTTGCATTTATATAATAATAATAATAATAATAATATAGGAAAACAATTAATTGAAAATGGAAAATACAAATTCCAAACATGACAGTATAAATTCCCAATAAAATTTTTATTGTCAAGTGTTTTTCTTTCCCTATATTAATTAATTAACAGGCGTGCTTAATTCAAGAGTGAATGATACTCAGACGAAAAAACCAAGTAAAGTGTGTCAAACACTCAAACCAGTTCAAAATCATACATTTTTTTTTTGGTGACATCAAAATCATACAATTTAGAAGGATTAAACTGCCCCCAACAACAGACTAATCAGAAATCAGAATATAGTAAAAATCTTGGATTCGGATCAATGAGAAATAAACCCAAATCTTATTATCACTTTGGTATCCAGCATTTCTCTTTGACCCTTGTCATACTGAAAATGTAATTCTAAATTCAATTAACACATGCCCTCCGTAGGTCATACAAGATATCAAAATATTTTTGCTTACGAAATATGATATAAAATACATATTGAAAATAGAATTAAAATATTATTTTTGTGCGGATTTAATTTACTCTCTCAAAAGGGAGGTCCCTTTGTCTACTCACATAAGATAGATGATTATAAAATCTTTGTTCCATTGAAATTCTTGATGCAAACTCCAGTTCAAATTTAGCTGATTTTACTATAGATGAAGATAACTTAAGATTTTAGTAATCCATATTTCAGTTAGAACCTTGGCCCTTTCAATAATTGTTCATGTGTACTTTTTTATATACTCATACTCCAATGATGCCCATGTGCATATTCTATTCAGAATAGTCTCAACTCAAGATTCTAATATAGCCGTTGCAAAAGTTTCATATGCTGATGTCATTTTCTCTCAAAACTCACATGGTCAAACTGCCGTTTTTTCAGGTACACATGGGACAAAAGCATTTTCAACACAGATTCTGTAAATATTACACCTTAAAACAACAAAGGATGAAACCTGAGAAATCAAGAGTATGATCAAAGATACTAACTAAGCTTATGTGCCTTGAACATAGCATAAAAGCATGAAAATCAATGAAGTTCAATGGATTAGCTTTGAACTTCAGTCAATGAACCATGACATCAACTTTTTCCTGCTACTTTCTCATCATATTCAGACCTATGGAACAGTAACATTACACAAAGAATTAAAGAAACTAAAAAAAAGAGAGAAGGAATTAAAGAATCAAATTGGAAGAATTATAAATTCAGCAACTTGATGATGAATCAATCTTGATCTCACACATGCTCTGGCTGGTGTTGAACTCTTCAGTATCAGAAACAATATCATCAATTGTGCATGGCAAATCAGAAGAGAAGGTTAAGCTTGGCTTCACTTTAGCAACACTGATTGGTGCAGCTTCATTGTTGAGAATCTGAAGCACTTTCCTCATTGAAGGCCTCTCAGCACTATCAGGGTTAGCACAACACAACCCCAAAAGCAAAAGCTTCCTCATCTCTTCCTCAATAAACTCACCATTAAGCCTCTTATCTGCAGCATCAATAACCCTCCCTTCAGAATGCAAACCCCAAACCCAATCTACCAAATTCATCATCTTTGCCCCTTCCCTCTCA
>JASCZI010271970.1:93493-110087 GCA_036250425.1 Stylosanthes scabra
GCATTTGCTTCTTATTCCATAATAGTTTTTACAATTGCATAGTTCTATTCTACTATTTAACCAATCCTTTGTTCTTTCTACCAACTCAAAGGAACTTGTCACGATTGAGGTAAGCTAGAGGATCAAACCCAATCCCTCCGACGTTGCCATCACTGGTCGAACAAGCCCCACTACCCAACCCGAATTCACCAGAAATCTTTCCTATCTCCCCACGCGTGAAAGATGTTGGTGGATCCAAACCACCAACACCCCCACGTGTAGGGGTAGGCGTTGTTCCACCTGGGCCCTGAGGAACATCAGTGTAGCGCACCTTAGCCCTAGTATGGCGCACGTGGCGAAGGTGAGCCTCGAGAAGCTCAGCGTAGTTGTTGAAACCAAGCCTTGACATCGCCCGTATGATATCCTCAGCAGTAAGAACCCTACGTTGCTCGGTGTCACAATGCTCAATTGCGTCATCGGTAATTTTACCTATGAACTCGCAAATGCAGCTCCGAACAATTTCTTTGGTGTCATCACAAATCTTTGCATGCTTTGGAACAATTTGTCTCATGATCCTATGCACACTTGACATGGGCAATGTTTTCAGGTTTTCTTCTTGCTGGTTCCTTCCTCCAATGCTTGAGTCTGAAGAAACCAAAAGTATATAAAATCTTGAAATAGTTACATTATTAAAAATACTTTCACATTTATTCTCTAAGAATAATTCAATTACCTTATTGTTGGATGACATTGACATAGTATAAATATTTTCTAACAGTTTACAAAAAGAGGAATGCAAAAAATAATAATAATAATAATAAAATAAACACAAAGATTGAAAAAAATGTGCATAAAACTAGCTAATGGAGATGAAGGTGGTCAAGGTCATGGGCTTACATGTGCTTGAGTTTTGAGGGTGGCCATGATGTGAGGAAGAACCACCACTCTCCATGCTCTTGCTCTTCAAGAAAATATAGATAAATAAATAAAAGAACTAAGATTTAAATTTACGGTTTTATTTCTTCTTGAGTATTCAGACATAAAGCTGAACTACTTGTTATATATATAGAAAGTGAAAATTGAAATACCATAATTAAACCAAAACAGGAGGTAGAAATTAAATCCTTGTGCTTTGACTGGTTTAATTAAAGAGGGTTGTTTATAAAATTTCGTCCTTTGAAAATTATTTATTATGATTGAGAAAATGTTTATTATTATATTATTAATAGAAGTTGATAAATTATTATATATGAAGCGGTTGAAATGATATTTAAAGGTAGAATTTAATATTATTTTTTGGTACCTAACCTAAATTAAAATAGGGAGCCAATAAAAATTTAATTATAAATTATTATCTAAAATTAAAAATAGTTATTATTCGAAATTAAAAGCAGTTATCATTTAAAATTGTACAAAATTGTCATTCAAATAAAATACAATTTATCATCCGAAACTTTACAAACTTATCATCGAAACTTTACAAATTATCATCCGAAACTAAATAAAATTATCATTCAAACAAAAACACATTATCATCCGTAACCTACCACTACCACCAGTCCACAACCATAACCACAACCACAACCACAACCTCACCGCCACCACCAGAAGGAGAGAAAAAGAAGAGATCTCACCAGTCATCACCAACGCCGTAAAGAAGAAGAAGCGACAATGTCGATCATTGGTTTTTCTGCGGACCAACTCCTGCCTTGCCGACTATGGCGGTGTGTTCTGAGATCGTCACTGGATCATCGTGTGGATCAACTCCTTCCTTACGGATTCCGTGAAGAATGCGTGGATCAACTCCTCCCTTGCCGATTCCGTGAAGAATGTGTCCGATCTGGCAAAAGAAGAAGAAAATGTGGCAGTGGCGGCTACGACTACACTGGCTCGATCGGTAGAAGAAGAAGAAGAAGAAAGAAGAAAGAAGAAGAGAAGGTGATGGCGACTGCACGGGCGGAAGAAGAAGAAGAGGTAACGGTGGTGTGGATGGCGGTGACGGAGGCGGTAGGGAAGAGGAAGAAGGGAGTTAACATAGCGATAGAGTAGAGAGAGAAGAGAATTAGGATTTCTGTAATATAGATTCCGTATTCTTTCTCTTTTAAAAAATTATCTTTCATCTTATATGATAATAACAAAATTGATAAATAAATTTCTTTATGGCTTGGTGGATAAACTTTTTTTCTTGTTTGGCAGAGATGAGTCATCATCATTGGAGAAATTAACTCCATCATTGAAGGTGATAGTGCAAGAATTACTATATGATGAAGAAAATGACAAGTCATATCTAGGCTAATAGCCAGTCAACATCTTTCAAAATATGGACAACAATGAAAAAGAAAAAATTGAAAGTGAAAAAGGAAAGCTTGATGGAACAAGTACCAAATGTGCTAGTAGTAGTGTTAATTATTAGTCTATTATAGTATTTATTAAAATAATTTAAGTTGGATTAGTAATTATACAATAATCTAAGTTGGATTAGTAATTAATTTATTAGTCTATCTAATAAATGTCAAAGAATTTAATTTTGTGTTATTATACAATAATTTATTAATCTCTTATACGAAAAATAGAAAAGCATAGTATGTAGTTCTAGTAGTAGTGTCAATTATTTAATTAATTTAGATTGATTTAATAGTTAGTTCATTAAATTATTTAAATAAGTGTTGAAAATTTAAATCCTATCTTACTATTAATCAAGAATAAATTTTTAAATAGAAATAAAATTCAAAATACCATATAAAAAAGAGGTTGAAGTGATGGTGGACATTTGTGTGTGTTACTTCAATAGTATGATGCCAAATGTTCTGCCATGTGGCATCCTACCATGCATGAACTAGCAAGAAAAAAAGATGGCCAAACATCCAAGGCCATATGATATTAGACATGGACATACATGCTTATTATGCTGGTTCTTCTTTAAAAATTTATAATGAAGAAAACAGAGAATCTAGAACCCTCTTCATCATTTCCCTTCACCATATGTTACATCTATTATTTTCACTTCTACAAATTAAAGCTACATAGAAGTGAATAGAAACTTAGGTATATCATACCACCCTCTTATTATAAAGTTTGATTAATATTTGCATTTTTTGGAATATATATTAATAACTTGTCCTAATTTTCTAGGTCCAAAGTATTTATTAATATTAAAGAAGGCTGAAAGATATGTTTAAAAGTAGGAAAAATTCTAATTCTATTTATCCTACCTAGGAGAGTGTATATCGGTATGTATAAAGCCAAAAGATATGTGTTAAAATTATTTGTCTCATGCATAAAGTTTTGTCATACCATCATTACAGTCCTCATCATCAATTTTTGGCCCCTCTCCTTTATTTTTTGCTTTATATGTTATGTCATCTCATATATTGAATTTTCATACCGAAAGAATTACATACACTACTAAAGTTATTGTTACAAAAATAAAGGAAAAATGTTTCCACTACCATCACCAAAGTTTCTATTTGTTCTAGTAGCCATACCCTTTTGGTTATCATCCCTAACCTATTTTCCTCTTGAAGCTTATGGAGATCCATGTTTAAATTGTCAACAACAATCTCCACCAAACCCTTCTTATGTAGCACCCTCGCCGCCGTCGCCGCCACCATCCTCAACATCTTCTGGCTACTCTATATATGGCACACCACCACCATCGCACGAGAAGGGAGTACAGAGTAATAAATGTCCTCCCACTTCTGGCGGTGGTGGGGGCAACGGGAACGGTGGTGGTGGTGTCGAGTGCTGCACTCCACCACCTGCTCCCTATTACTACCCTTATAATGGTCCTCCAAATGCTTATTATGCTCCTCCATATGCCTATGGTGGATATGCACCACCGCATCCTTACACCTACGTGCCTTATAATGGTGGAGGTTTTGCTTCAACACTTGTGCCGATTCAACTTCTCTTGATCACCATGCTTTTCTCTTCTTTTATTTTTGTATCATAATAAGTTTGGCTAGTTTTATTTATTTATTTTGTTATCCTTTTTAAGGTTGTATAATAATGCTAGATTATATGTAACATGTTGTCAATATTGTAGTTCTAATCTATTGTAATCTATATGATCTCGTTTTCCGTTAAATTATGTCGTGTAATCTTATATGAAGAGAGTGATTGAACTGAGAATCTGAGATGAACCACCGAACACTAATTTGTTTTGAAGTAATTGATTGATGACACGTAAGGCCTTGTAATAATGTAAGTTTTAATTACTTTTTTTTTAATTTGGTTATGATGAAATGCAACAAAGTCATTAATTTGGTCATGCCTATTTTAATTGATAATTGGGCAACTACTTTTACTTTTTAGGTTGAAACCGATAATAAACATAAAAGTAAACAAGCGTATATAATTAGGAATGGACGTAAATATATTAAACTATTTAACAGCTTAAATTATAGTGAAGATGGTTGTAGCTATAGACGGAACCCTGTGAGAATGCCACGTTGAATCATGAAAATGTGTAATGCAACGTTGCTAGAATGCCTAGAATCATCCACCGACAACACTGTCCTCCTTAATCTCTTAATCTTTTTGTCATGGCTTGTAGCTGTATTATTATATGTGCAAGCTTGTGCTTATTTTTGTATGGAGCCATCATGTGGAGTTAAAAACTTTGGTTGCAAACCAACTTAGTTACTCTAGTGATTAACTCTCTGATTCGTTTAAGTAAATTTTGAAAATTTGAATATACCAACGATAAATTTTTAAACAAAACTCAAATTCTTAAGTGAAACTCAAATTCACAATTAGATTAGTTCTCAATTTATCGGGATATATTGATTGCAAAAGCTCAGGTCTACTTTAGTTGATATAACCCTCTCTGTTTATGAGATTCATCAATTTATTATTCATTCAAACTTTCTTAATTCTCCAATGAAACTATTCGCCTTTTAACATGACCTAAGCGAGAGTGTGAGACTGCTGTTTCTCCACATTAACTTAGAGAGGTTAACAAAACCTATATGTATCATGAATCTGCTTGATTCAGTTACTTTCAAAGTTATGTTTGGCAAGGGAAAAAAAAAAAACTCATCCATGAAAAAACTTTCCCCTGTTATTGACAAGCCACAACTTTGGTACTCAGAAAATTAGCAAAAGAAACTGATACCAATACAATAATCCATAACTGCTTAGTGAAGAATTAAGGAGTAAGGACCAACAAAATCAATCCAACTACACTTGACTTTTTAAGAGAAGTATCACCCTACATCTGTTTCCTCTTCTTCCAAATGCCATAGAATAGAATGCACTAATACTATACTAGAAAAGTAGAAACACCCCCCTAATAGCTCATTGTAAAAGTGCTAAAGAAGCAAATATATAAAACCGAATTCAAGACAATAATTACAGGAACAACTGATTTAGTTATAATACTAAAATCAGCCACTAAAATCAACAATTAATATATATTACACACTAAAATACAAAATACAGAGTAAAAATGAGTTAAATTATATATGTATTTTGTATTTAATGTATATTATACATTAATGGCTAATTTTGGTGGCTAATTTTAATGTACATATATCATAACCTTAAAGGCAAGTTAGGCAAGTTTCTCATTGTCTCATGATAATTTTATTTTGCCATTAATCAGCCTTTGAGTTTGTATAGGGTTGAATGCTTAGCATCCAATCCATGAGGCTTGAAATAAGGAAGTATAATTCCTTATGCTAAATACGTTTCCAACAAATTACACTCTTAAGCCTAATATAACACAAATGATAAGTATAAAATCATCATCAAAAGCTACACTATAGCTTTGATCTTATTCTGGCTAATAATCATTGTTAAGCATATGATACAACATCTTCAATTCAAATAAGAATACAACAAATCTAAGCATGGTTTGCATAACATTCTAGTTCACTATCTAATAATCAGCTTAAATTGAAAACTTGAACCAATAAAGTTTGCTATACAAGTTACCAAACAAAAAATGAATGAAAGGATGAATAATCAATCATAGAACTTGCCTATCAGCAGCATCAGCAACAATGGGCAATCTTGGAATTTGACCAAACAAGCAAGAAGAAGAGCCATAGATCAAAGACACCAAAAGGAACAAGAACACAGTGCTATCCAAACTCATCAAAATTTCCAAACCAAAACCACTCCTTGGATTGAAACTCCTCTCCAAAAGATCAGGGAAAATCAAGAGCACATCAAGAACAATAGCCTGCATTGTGTTGAACCTCACATACCTACTGAAATTTTGGTTCCTCACAACAACAAAGTAAAGAGTCAAGAAAACAAGGAAGCCATTAAAGGGGAAGCTTTTGAAAACCCTAATTGCAGGGAACAAGGGTTGAACAATGGCTTGAAGAGGGTAGAACTGAGTGATGACATATTTACCATACTGTACACCATCAAAGAAAGGGTAGAAGTAGCAGAGTGCTGAGATCAAACGGTCAGGAGCATCTGCTGAATCACTGCCGTTGGATTTGGCCACTGTTAGGGTTCTGAGTTCGTTGCTTTTTCTGGTGATTAATCTTTTTGGAAGCAGCAAGTTTAGATTTTTTGTGGAGGAAAGGAGGAAGGAAGAGTGAAGGAGTGGTTTTTTGTTGTGTGAGAGAGTGAGAGGGGAGAGGAGGAAAGTGGAGCTGGCCATGGATGAAGGAATGAAGAAGAAGAAGAAGGAGAAGAAGAAGAAAGGGTTTGGTTATGGTTTTTTTTTGGGGCCAAAAAAATTCGGAAGAGAAGATGAGGAAACCAGAGAAGAGAACAAGGACACGATAGATGAAGAAAAAATAAAAAATGTAAACTAAATTTTTTAAGATATTTAAATGAAATAAAATATCTTGTTTATTCGGAGATGGGAAAACGTGGACTAATATAAGAGAAAAAAAATTGAATGACCATCAAATTTTGAATAATGCTATTCACCTAGTTTTTAGTTTGGGAGAGACTCTAATTGGAATATTAAGATTTGGGACTCACACAGATATTGAAATATATTTGTGTATTATATTTGGTTTAAAATTAATTAGAAATAAAGATTAAGAGATATAGGTTAAATTAAGTTGATGAATCAGAAATAAATGTTAGTATTAAAAATTATAATATTGATTGAGGATATTTGAATAAAAAAATATTATTAAAGTTTCAGTCTCAATCTCCAGTCTCCTACTCCTTTCAATTTGAAGGTCCTGAAAATACTAATTAGAAGTCTGAAAATACTGGAATTCTAGGAACTGAGACTGAAATTTTAGTTCCAGTATCTGTCCAACAAACCCAATACTCAGTGTCAATCTCTCAGTCTCAATCCCAGTACCCAGAACCAAACGCACCCTAAGGTAGGGTTCGGAGAAAGCCTACTCAGTGTCAATCTCTCAGTCTCAATCTCAGTACCCAGAACCAAACGCACCCTAAGGTAGGGTTCGGAGAGAGCCTGGGATTGAGACTGGAATATTAGTATTCAGTATTGTGTTTGTTAAATAAAAATTAGTGGAATTAAATTTTTAGTTTTAGTAGTCTCTAAAATTTTAGTATTTTTAGTACCTCAAATTAAGAGAGACAGGGAAATTAGAAACCGGAACTGAAATTTTAATATTTTTTAACTCAAATATTCTCACATAACATTAAAATTTTTAATATTAGCGTTTGTTCTTCTTCTATTCACTTAATTCAATCTCTACCTTTCAGTATATATCTTTTAATAAATTTTAAACTAAACATAATAAATTAATCTTAATTAAAATTAATTATCTTTCAGCTCATAATATTTGTTTTATAAGTTAAATTTATGCTAAACTTTTTATTTTATAAGATAGATTATACCATAAAATATATAAGTTAAATTATATGAAACAATTTGACTTAAGAAAAAAATATTGAAGACTAAAATATAATTAATTTTAATTAAAAATAATATCACTGGTTTAGAATTTTTAAGAGACTAAAATAAGTATATACTCTTAAAAATAGAATTACGTCTTTCTAATGAATTACTTTCAAAAGTTTTATTATTTATTTTGATAATTGAGATGAATATGCAATTATATTCATCATTTTTTATTTGGAATACTTATAAAACTTTGAAAGAATAAATAAAAGTATACATAAATTATCATACGATAACAAAAATACACATCATATTTTTTAATGAATCAAATATATATTTTTATTCATCATATAATAATTAATATATATACTTTTGTCCCTTCTTCCATAAAACCTTTTGATTATGGTGAATTGGAATTACATTTTTTTTTTGTATTATCATGTGTAAATCATTATAACAAGTCTCCAAAGAATAATGAACAAAAATTTATATAAAAAAAAGGAGCAAAAGCAAAACAAGGTAACACGAAGTGCTATCGATGGCTGATTTTAAACTCTAAATGGAAAAAACACACTGAATACAAACACACACTAACTCTAAAACCTAACAATGTCGAACCTGAACCCTTATTATTCCCTTCGTCATTTGCAGGAGGTTCGGAAATCGCCGCCGGAGAAGGAACAGATTTCGTCGGTAATGACGAAGAGTTCGCTGGGGATGGGTGATGAGTTGTCGGAGAGTGTGCCGGAGAAGGCAACGGAGTATGATGTTCATGGTGGACTTGGTGGCGTTTCTCTATAACAAGACATTGCGAGAGAAAGAGTGCAACAATCAAAGAGAAAACCACAAAACCAAGACGTAGCATCATCATCTTCGTAAGTGAATATTTTAGGTTTTGGAACAAAACAAAATTGGTAGAAATCGAACGTGTGTTTGAGTGAGTAATGTGTTTATATATTACCGAGGTTAGGTATATATCTATTTTAATTAATAAAGTCTAATTAAATTTATCAAATAAAAGATAATTTTGATATTAAATATTATAGTTAAGATGTTTTGAATTTAAATAATTAAATTATTAATATATTTTAAATTTAAATAAATAGTTACTTACTCGTAAATAAATAGTGAAAATTCAAGTATTTGATTAGTGATAACTTATTTGATTCTCTCATTCATAATTTCATATATCTGTTTCAAATCAGATCAAATATTTTCCTGAAAAATAACTTAATCACATGGATTCTAGATTTATTTTCGTCCACCATATCAGAGATACATCACATTTATCTCTCCTTCTTCTTCTAAGTAATGCAAATATTTATGAATTTTTTTTTACAAAACTAGTCTTTTAATAATAATTTTTGTTTAAACTAAACTAAACTAGTATCACTAGCAAAAACAATGTAGATTAATCTCTAATCTTGTAAAATATTAGAGTCAATCATCCAAATAAAATACAAACATAAAATAAAATGAAGCACTGCTTTTTTTTTTTTTGGACAGAAAGCACTTCTACTTAATGAGTATCCAATACACAAAAAAAAAAAACTCCAAACTCCAAAGAATAATGAACCAAAAAAAAAATGAACCAGAAAAAAAAAAGCCGAAGCAAAAGAACGTAACACGAAGCGCTATCAATGGCTGCATCTACATGGCCAAACCAAGAAACACTGATAACGCACACAAACTAACTCTAACTCCTACTTTCGAACCCAACCCCTTATCATTCCCTTCGTCATTTTCTGGAGGTTCGGAAATCGCCCACGGTGCATAACTCGCCGGAGCCGGAACACTCTCTTCTGCATCTGCACACGGAGTAGGGGCTGTTTCCATAGACGCCTGCGAAGGAGCAGATGAAGGAAGCGGCGGAGTGGCGGATTTCGGCGGTAATGCCGGAGACTTCGCTGGGTATTGGTGATGAGTTCTCGAAGACTGTGCCGGAGAAGGCCACGGAGTATGATGTTCATGGTGGACTTGGTGGTGTTTTGCTATAACAACAGGATGCCAGTGAAACAGTGCAACGATTAAAAAGAAAACCGCCACAAAATCGAGGCGTCGCAGCATCATCATAAGTGAACAATATGAGATTTTGGAACAAAACAACATTCGTAGAAATCAAACTTGTGTGTGTGTTTGAGTGAGTGTGTGTTTTTATATATATATATATAGGATTTAAGAGAGTTGAAAAGCTGTGATAATTTGAACGTTAAAATTGGCAATGGTTCGGTTCATCACTACTGGATGTGGATTATATTTGGAAATAGTGAAAATTCAAGCCTTTGATTAGTGATTTACTTACTTGATTCTTCCATTCATATATCTCTGTTTCAAAATCAGATCAAATATTTTCCTGAAAATAATTTAATGACATGGATTCTAGTGATTTATTTTAATCAATCATATCATATGGATACATCACATTTATCTCTTCTTCTTCCACACAACTTGTATTTTTTTCCGCCTAATTCAAAAGTTAATTTTCTTTCACTAACAAGAAAAAGTAACTCCTCTAAGTAATGCAAATATCTATGAAAAAGAAAAACAACATTTGTATTCTTTTGTTTTTTTAATACAGTGTTATTTAGACTATAAACCACAGACTCGTTTATATATTAGTCGTCAACGTGTCGGACATTTTGTTATGTATTATGAATGAAACGTACTTTGATATTTGGTGTGTTATCGTGTCCCACATCATGTCCCTTACCATGCTTGAGGTAATTTATTAATTTTTTTGTTTAACTTTTTTCCCTTGGTAAACTCTTTTGTCTAATTTTCTCTACTTACAATAACATTGGAATTGGGCAATCAATTCATATTTCATATTCTTTAAAAACCAATATTAGGCTTACCCAATATATATATATATATATATATATATATATATATATTAGTATTAGAATTAAAATAAGAAATTAAAAGTTGATATCAAAATATATTACATGGAAAATATAGCTCTGTCCAACCCAGATGGAAGAGTTTCTCCCATTTATGATTTGTGCGTTTGTGTTTGTTTGTTTAGTCTCTCCTCAAAGTGCATGAATATCTAAACAGATTTCTCCCTCCAACAAAGGACAGATACAAAATTCCGGTATCCTTTGGTGGTGTTTCTAGCAGAGGAGATCGACTCAATAATCAATAATAATATAATATAGACACTGTCATTATACAATTGATATATGTTATTCAAATTTCAATTGATATACCAATATTATTCCTCTCATGTATTGTAACAAGTCTTGACAATAACATCAAAAATAGTACACAAAAAAGTGTAGATAACATTTACTAATGTCGATGAGTTGTAGTTCAAATGCCATATGTTCTATCAAGGGTCTCGAGTTGGAATCTCTCTCCCAACATATCTTAAGACAACATTTACTAATAACATAGAATAGTAGGAAAATTCTTAGGTAGTGAAAGTATCTAGTGGTCCACTAAGGTTTCAAGTGTTATTTCTAAAATAAAAGAAATATGAGTATATATAAGAAATAATCACAGCCACATATTTAAAATTTTTTTTTATAATTCTTAAAGGACTACTAGATACTTTCACCACTATAGACAAAACCAGTAACAAGAAATTCTAATTAAAATTCTTAATTATTGGAAGCCTTGTTCTTGGAATGGCCTTCAAAGAATCCCTGCTCTTGTCTCTCCGAACGTGCTTCTTATTATTTTGTTTTTTATTTATTTTTCCTTTTTTTGGTGTTTTTTTTTTGTCTTATTTTAGTTATTTTTTTGTTTGATTTATATATATATATATATATATTTTTTTTTTGTTGTAATTTATATTCTTTTGTTGCTGTATAGTTTTTCTTTTAATTTTATGAGTTATCTTTTTGTCAATTTTTTTTTCTTTAGTATAGATTTTTGTCCAATTTTCTCTAGGATAGTAACATTTGAATTGGGCAAGCAAGTCATATTTCATAGTCTTTTTTTAGACAATATATTTCATAGTCTTTAATGGGCTTTTATAGCCCTGTTTTTAAAAAGATATATTTCTTAGTCTTTAAAATCGCATGCAATCCCAGGCCCAAAAAAAAAATCGCATGCAATCCAAATGTAATTATCCTAGTTTTAAATGTCCAACAACATAGTTGCATCTGAAGATCATTTTCCAAAGGTATAGAAAAATATTTCAACCCAAGAGCCAATGTATGGGAGAATACCATGTACTACTAGAGAGTACTAATACCAAATGGAGGTTTTTAATTTTAACATGTATCTTAACTTTATCAGGTTGTGGGATTATTCACCCTTTATATGGCAATGTTTGATTGGCCTCTAAATTATGGCTCAGTTCTCACAATTTTAACGATGATCAATATTACAAAGCTATATAAAAGCTTTGGTTGCTTGAAAGAAAATATTAGAATTATAATAAATTGTCTTTTATATATATATATATATACAGGAATACATAGGTTAGTATAAATAAATTAATTATTATAACTAATTGATAACAATGGACAAGAAAAAATAAATATTTGACAAATTGGAAGAAAATATTACAAAAACAAATAAGAAGTTCTATTTCCTATCACACACTAGTTACAACTTACAACTTGCAATTCATACTCATTAAATTATTTTAACAACTTTTTACTTTATTTTTGGTGTAATATAAAATTGGACTCCATGAAAATTTTTAATACGAAGCCCCTTTCCCAAATTAACTACCTTATATTATACATTAGTAAAAAAAAATCTTAAACGGATTAAAAATTATAAAAGTTTGAAAAAGAGATGAACAAAATCCAAACACAACACGAGTATCTATCTGGGTCTACCTGAGTTAGATCCAGCACCCGGATAACTGGGTCCACCACTCTTACCCATGACAGGACCACCACTACCTCCACCACTCACGGCCACTTGATGAAACGCACCAGAACCATACACGTGACCTTGATTCATCATCATCCCCATTGCGCCACCACTACCACCTCCTCCGTAATCATATCCGGCGTTGACTGCAACTGCGTCCTTGTCACGCGCTGCAACGCTCTTCTCCCCCTCCATTTCCCTAAACCTTTGCAGATAAATCTTCAGTGGCTCCACGTACTCCTCGAATCCTAGTGTTGTCATTGCCCAAAGCAAATCGTCCCCGTTAATTGTCTTTCGCTTCTCCCGCTGGCACTTGTCAGAGGCCTCGCCAGTGATAAAGCTGATGAACTCCGAAACGCATTCTTGCACTGTTTCTTTTGCATCCTTCGAGATCTTAGCGTTTGCAGGAAGCGCCTTCTTCATGATCCTGCTCACATTGGCTATCGGTAGGAATCGGTCCTGCTCTCGTGGTGACAGCTCGCTATTATTGTTTCCAGCGTTTGGTGCTCCTCCTGACTCGTTATCCGAGTCTGCCATTAATGCGCTCAACCCGGTTTTTGAACCGTTGAATGGAGGATGGAGGATGGAGGATGGTGATTTGGTGAGTTAAGGGCGGCCGCGGGTAAGGAGGGGAGAGTGTGTGAGAAAGTGAGAGAGTTGGGAGTTGGGAGTTGGGAGTTGGAAGTGAAGGAAGGGGTTCGTTGAGTTGGTTGGTTAATAAGAGGCTTTATTTAGTGGACATGTGGAGCTTTGTGAACCGTTGTTAGTTGATAAGGTTTTATCCATTGGATTTGGTGTAAGATTGAGTGATCTTCACCGTTTATATGCTATCTTCCACTTGCTCTGACTTGGACTCTCTAATCACCTTCTTTTTCTTTCATTTCAATCAATTTAATATTTTAATATTATTTATTAAGAGCAGTAGTTTCTTTCTTTCTTTTATGATATGATGTTTTTATAAGTGCATACTTCATCAATGATCAATTAATTAACTTAATTTTCTTATATTCATATTTCTCATGAAGAAATATATTAGATGAAAATCCTTTAATTCTTAGTTTTCTTTCAATAAAATAATGATTACTTCAAATCCTTAATTATTTTTTCTATTCTAATATTTTCCTATTTTTAAGACTTAAAAAAAGCTTTTTATGCTTTTGGTAAAATTTTGAATACATCCGAGTACGTTTTGGATATGATTGAATATATTTTTATTTAAATTAATTTACAATTATATTATCTTAAGTTTATTTTATTTATTTTATAATTTTTTAAATTCCAAAACTATTTTATTAATTAAAAAATATTATATATATAAATATATATATATATATATATATATATATATCCATCCGTATTTTTGACAAAACCAAACTTTGTTGGCTTGGATTTTTATTTTGGAGCTTTGGCAATGAATAATTTCATATTGCTAATTAATTATTTACTTTAATTAAACACATATATGTGTTGTTAAAGTTATTAATTAAAATTTATTTTATAAAATGTATAAAAAATTCAAAGTATTTATTAAAGTAAAATATTTAAAAATTTTAGAGGGCATGTTGATGATTAGATGTGTCGGTGATATATATTACAATGACTTAGGAGTTAAAACTACTTATAAGGAGTGTGTCTTCTAACGTTTTGTATCTGCAATCAAATCAAATCCATACATATATATGCATGTTGAGAAAAAGTTGGCAAAAAGTGCATGTGTGAATTATTTATTGTAGGGCATAAAATAAAGATCATTATGACGTGGAATGAAATAGATCAGAGAGATGCAAATATGGTTATTATATCCTTAATTTCCTTCTCAAGTAAATCTAATTTCTTCTGCATCATTGTACATTTGTGTAAACAAGATACAATACATATATATACTTTCATTTAAAAAATATGAATTGCTTGGCTAAAGTTGTTTGCAATGAGAATAAAATTATGCTTTAGAATATTTTGTAGCCAGCAGCTAGTTACAAATGATCTGATCTCATCGTTTAGGACATATTCTTCTTGAGAAACTTACAATATGGTAGGCACTGCTATTTTATTTTATTTTATTTTTGTGAAACTAATTGATTAGTGTGTTTTCTTTTCTACTAAAATATATAGTAACAGTGTTTAAGACTTTAAGCAATAAAATTGTGGGTTAAAATTGTATCACATGTTTATATTTTACTGATCAGATTCAAAATGTTAGTTGAATAAATTACCAGCTCATCCGTCTCAATTTTTATGTTTATTTCCAATAATGTTTAATAGAGATATATAAATATTTTTGGGCCTCATCTTATGGATAATATCATGAAATGATATCAGAATTTTGATATAACTGAAAGATCTAGAATCGTTTTATCAATTTAATTTTTTTTTGGAGAAATAGTATCATAACATTATTTAATAAAGATATATTTATTGACACATGAAATTCATCAATTTTATATAATTTTTAGCCTTTCCTTATAATTAATATGTCGGCTCAACGACGTGCCAATTAGGTTTATGGAGATTTCATAGGATAAATAATCAGAGTGTATTGAAGATTTTTAGGTTTGATTTTGGAGGTATATATTATTGGCTGTTAGTGATGTTCAAGCATTATGATCATTTCTTTTTTTGGACTGTATGATCATTTTTTAAACTGAAAATGTCATTGCTATATGTTTAGTGGAATCATGTTATTAGTGCTAGCTGAAATGATTATAAACTATTTACAACAATGCATAGTCAAATATTTTAAATAAACTATATTTTAAAATTTGATTATGTCAAGTATAAAAATATGTTCATTGTATATATAAATTTCTTTTTAGTAAATAGTGCGTACATGAACATAAATAAGGGTACTTTTAGAATTATTTAAAATATTTTTTGTGGGGAAGAATTATTCAAAATATTTATATCTCTAACATGAATTCATATGTACTATTACAATATAAAGAAAAAAGGACAGTCGTTTGGCATTAGTTTTACTATATGTAAAAGGAATACATTATACATGGCTTTATATTCAAAAGAAAAATCTAACCAATAAAGCAAAGGAAGAAATCAATCAATATCATATATCATTACACACTCGATAAAAGAAGAAAAGACATTAGATTATATGTATAATGGATCAGTTTGACGTGAACGGACCATACGCTTTTATTTTCCAAAATATCTCAAAATATCTACTAGCTAGTGGTTTCAATAAAATCTAATAAAATGGTTTCAATAATATCTACTAGCTAGTTTGTATGTGAGGGATATAATGATTTTCTTTTTCTTTTTCTTTTACTTTTTTGAAAATAATAATCATTATAAAAAAATATTTTTATATGTGAACACTTATACAATTATTTTTATGTGAAATTGTTAAATTAATATTGTAAAATAATATTTTAATCAAGTATACCAAATCATCTGATAATTTGTATCTATTAATTTCACATAAAAACAATACATACATCTATAAGTGTATGTCAATCCATTTATATTTAGAGTAATAAGACAAATAAGTTTTTGAAAAAAAAATTACAACAAATTTATAGATTCTTTTAGAAAATAAAATATTAAATAAGTTTTGGAAAAAAATTACAATGAAGGTATAGGCCTATAGAAGAAAAAAAATCAAGTAAATCCCTAAAAAATCCTAAAATGGAATTGTAGTTCTCTGATAAAAGTATGAATGGTATCAAACATACATTACATTTTTTCGAGAATCTATAAGTAGTCTAGTATTTCATTTTTCTATGGACTTATTATTTAGTATTTATTTTAATAAGAGAACTTATAATAATAAACCAATCACTAATTTTTTTTTAAAAAAACTACCCAATACTTTATTTTCTTTAAAAACATATAAAATCACCTCAAGAATATATATCAAAACCTAGCTACTTATTCTATTAATTAGTCTTGTATTTATATATAAATATGAATACACATACACAATAATTTAATCATTTTGAAGAGGAACATATATATATATATATATATATATATATA
>JASCZI010271971.1:13914-52693 GCA_036250425.1 Stylosanthes scabra
CGTAGTTAAAAATTACGGGGCTCACAAGGTATTTGTTCTCAACAATTTGATTGAAGATTTTGGGATAGCCATTTCCCTTCTCATTTTTCTAAATAACAAAAAGAATATCAACATCAAACATTGAGTAACAATAACTCAACAACTAAACACACCAATTTGACTACTCTATTCATTCAACTACAAACTTACACTAATATCCCTCACATCATTCGGAGACATTCCTAGGATTGAAGCACACTCAGTATTCCACAACAGCACAGCAAGACATCCAGTACCGTCAGCAACAATAACCTTCAAACGAAATCTGCGTGGAAAAAGAAAACGGAAAACAGAATATTACTAATTAGTGATGTGTGGTAAGAATTATTTACAAATTCCTTAAACTTTTAAAAAAGATCAACTTCAACTAACTTCAAAGGAGGATTGGAGCCACGTTGACCACATTTAACATTAGTGCAGTGGTAGTTATCATCGACTGGAATAACTTTTTTGAAGCATCCTTTGCAGGAGGCATAAAACCAATCATTCTTCCCTCCTTCAACAGAAACAACAGTGGACAAAATCCAACACTCAGTTTCCTGCAAGTCAACCCAAACACAAACAAAGACAAAATTTAAGTCAGCAACAAATGATAAATCTAGATCAAATCTTAACTTTAGAATCAATTTCGTTCTCATTATTATCATTATCATTATATCATTATACGATCATTATCATTATCGTTATCATTATTTAAATTTATTAGTAACACTTACCTCAGTCAGATTATACACTTCTTCAATACTTAGCACTCGAAATTCAGCGCTACTCAGCTCTTGAGTCAAAGAACGTTGACCCTGACTTTCCACATGGCTAATTTGCTATGTTGCATGCTCACCCAAATTAATCAACCTGTAGATAGACACAAAAAATCAAACAACAAACAACAGAAATTAGTACACACAATGTAATATAGAAAACATTAATATGGGGGACATTATTTCAGAATATATACCTATTCCTAAATTCAATTGCATCTGGAAAAGTGGGGTTGAAGAAAACACGAGAACCATAAAAACTTGTTTGCACATTCACATCTTCCAACCAAACGTGGGGCTTAAATAACTGGCCAACCGAAACCAATGGTTGAACGTCTGTTCTCTCCAGATGACTCAAAGCTTCACCAACGAAGTCACCAAAAAGTGTACACTTCATCTTATTTTTCCTGCCATTAACAAAATTTATTATCAAGTGAGTAAAACATGAATGGTTTAGTCTCAGAAACATGGTACTAAAGCATAACAAACAAACCAAATAACTTAGAAATACTTAACTCTGCATCCTCCAAGTAAAGCCTCAGCCTTTTGCTGGACTGACCAGCCTTTGTAATAATATCTTCAGGAGCCTCTTTCCCAACAACTTGACCAATGCAATCTACATAAAAGAAAACAATTTACAACTCATTAGAATTACAGAATCACATAGTTCCCTTTATAAGTAAAAATAACACTTCATTACCTATGAGGAAAATGTTGTTGCTAGTACACATCTCATCAATTTCACGAAAAGGAGTGAAACGGAAAGGACAGAATGGGAAGACATCATCAGAAAGGATGCTAACATTAGTCTTCAGGAATACACCCAACTTGTATTTGTGAGATGTAACCTTCAATCCACTCCTATGAACTCTCACTATAAAGTTAGACATATAATATATCCTGTTCTCCTTCATTAGACTCTGATAAATTGACACACTCTCGTATGGAATAGAACATAGTATACGATCCCCCTACAACAAAAGAACACATAACATAATTATCATTATCATTTCCAATTATACACAGCTGCATTTCAACTTCAAATTTAAAGTCAACATCATAAAATTGAAAAACCAAAACACAAATAAAACATACATGCTTATCTTAGAAGCACCAATTCCATGCTATAAGCATCTTTAGAAATCCATTGACATTGCATTCGGTACATCCTAGCTACACCAACAACCAAACTCCATTCAAGCTTCGTGGGTTTGATATCAGCAATACGATCGACTCCTTCAGGTTGCATTTCTTCCAACACAAATTGAATAAATTATATTTCTTAAACAATGTAAAACAGTTAAAATTTTCAGAAATGTTCATGAATATTCTTAATTTCACAGGAGAAGAAACAAAATAACACACTTCCCATTTATATAGAACAAAAATAGAAGACAGGTATTACCACAAATAAAGAAGGCGCGAGTTTTTCTTTCACACCAAAAAAATGTTAACGAAATTTCAAATGATTTTAACGAAATTTCAAATGATTCTCAAAATTACAACTTTCAAAATTCATTCCCGCTATTTTCGAAACACTACCTCCATCCTCTGCATCTCTGAAGAATCATATCACACCCACCATCATGGATTTAGGGTTTTTTAAACCTCAATCCTAACATCACCTAAATGAACCAATCAGAGAAGAGATTGAGAAGAAAAGTACCGTCATAGGGATTCAATCCTTGCGTCCAGGCCGTCGATCGCGTCGTGAAGAGCTCCTCCGTCATTGTTCAACCATCATCTCCACGCTACAGTGTCGCCGATTGTGTGTGGGTGATGAGACAGTTTCGTAATTTTTTTTTCATTTCCTTTTGCTTTATCGACCCCAAAGGAGAAACAATTTTAAATAGTTTTTTTTCAAATTGACCCTAACACGCGTCAGCCACAGCTCTGATGGACACGTGTGGAGCTGTAAGGATGGGGAGACTCTATCTTACCACTTACAGTTCTAATTATAAAATGATTTATTATCACATAGTATTATAATTATCCGTGTTTAAACATTAACTTCTGTCCAACTAAATTATTTATTTTTTTAATAATTTTAGGTGTACATCTATTAAGCCCAATCAAGTTTAGCCAAATTATTTATTTTATGTCAAATAAAAAATTATTTCGATATCAAATAAAAATTTATTTCGATGCTAATTTTTGTGTTATCTAACACCGAAATAGCATATTTCAATATCAAATAGAATAAATAATTTGGTTGGTCAAAATAGGTTAACAAATAGCATTACCTTTATTTTTATATCAAATAGAATATTATTTTTTATGTCAAATAATACAAAAATAAGTTTATATTTGATATTCACATAGTCATTTATTTTTTTTATTGGAAAAAATAAATGTACACTTTGATTGGGCCAATTATATCATATATTAGGTTTTTTTTTTTTTTTGGGCTTATATCATATATTAGGTTGAATTGTACAAATTTCATGACTAAATAGCAATTCTCAGATATAATACTGTCAAACCTTCGTGAATAATTTTTCCTATTAGGCTAGTATAAATGTATAACAGCTGAAAGATAAAGAAAAAAAGATAAATTTGATATACCCCTAAAGTTAAAAAGAAAAAAAAATAGAAGACATATTTGATGAGTGTCATTACCATGTTGCAATTTGCTTCACAATCTTTCTAGTAACTCTCAATAGCAAGATCTCTTTCCCATCTTGGAGGATTATAAGGTATAAACTTGACTATTTTATTACCTTCGATGAAAGGTACCTGATCTCCGGATGGGATCTTATCACGCCAAACAAAATCATTCTCGTGCGAATACTTCCTTAGCACTTCTGCAGTTTCATCAATTTGTCTTTGGTAAATACATTTCCAAGGATCTCTTGGAATATTCTTCTTTGCAGTGATCAATCCAGAGCGAAGAACTGCGATGGCGGAACCTATTTCACCAGAAGTCTTCAGAGTTTCTGCTAAATATTGCTTACCTTTCAAGTCGTGTAAAGATTTGCACGATGCTATAAATTCCTGCATATATAGCAGAATAACCTATAAGAATCTAACAGTATAACCATGATTCACACGTTTGAAACCAGAAAGGAAAGGAGATTTGCCTTTGATTAGAACTCAGAAGACAATCATCAACAAGAAAGATTCCAAAACAATAATAATTCATGTTTAGGGCTATGCATGTCGATCCCCATAACCTTTTAGATGCCTATAAGTTGCTGTATGTTAGTTTCTTATTATATTGCACCTTCAGGTTTTTCGTTTTATTTTCCCTAACTTTTGATTTTTAAGAAAATTGGAAAGAAAGCAATGCGGAATGAGCAAACACGATATAATCTTTTTTGAAATACTTCTACTACACATACATTGTCTTAGTAGAAGTTCCAATTTTGAGCTCGGTTTATATATGGGTTGGGATTTTTTAGTCCGTTTCATTTATAGCCGGCTCGACGGATTAGCAAAAATCTTCGAAAAATAAAGTTTTTTTAGTTGATAAATCAAAATTTTTTGATTGAATAAGACAAAATATAAGGGAAAAAATTGATTGTTTGAAAACAAATTTTAAAAATTAAATAAGGGACAGCCCGTTTAGTCCATAGGCTAATCCATTTAACCCAAATTTTTTAAATGTTAAGCAGGCTCTTTAGCTCGAATTTAAACTGACTTAGAGATAAAAGCACACCCGTTTAGACGGATAAATGAATTGATCCGACGAATTTGGTTTATTTTAACTGCCCTAAGATTAGTCATACTTGAGGAATTAAGCCATTATAAAATGATGTCGATATGCTTATCTATGTATTGCGTATAGTCTATGACTCTATGTTTGGACATAAGAGTTTTCTACTTCGAACTTTGAAGGGCTATGCTCAATAAATAAGCCTATGCTTGATCCACATTACTGATAAAATAAAATGCATCGCTGAAGTGGTGAGATTTTTTCTTTCCTTTTCAAGATAAGGTGGTAAGAAATTCACCTAGTCTGTCATTGGCTGAAGAAGGTTAATTAGGAAAACAATGAAAAAAGATCGAGTAAATGCCCATTGTGAACAGAAAAATTGCAACACAAGGATGATTATATTCCCTTCAATTTTGGCACTTAATAAAGCCACTCTTCTTTCCCCCATAGGCCATAGAAACAACTTGCAACTACAAAAGGTACACACTCAAAACTACACAAGCTCTCTCTGCCTATTAACTATAAGTATAAACAAAAGGAGTAAAATTCTAGACTGATGAGAGTACAGAGCATCAGGAAACAAAACGTGAAAATAAATTAAGGAAAAAAGTCATGAAAGCATAGCATATTCAATCTATTTTGCATATTAAGTACACAAAGAGAACCATATTTGTATCACTTTTTGTATTTTTTTTTGAATGGTAAAAGACAATTTTTTTTATATTCTCTTAGACTCTTACTTCTTATCGATAATCTAATATGAAAGAAACGTGGAAATAAAGGTAGTATATATAATATTCCTCCTGAGAAAATGTTAGTTTAGAAAATGCTAGTAGCAAAGAATAGAAATGTCTCCAACAAGAACGAAGGAATTCATACCAATAAATGTGGTGAAATTTCTTTGCCTTGATTGGAAACCGTAGATAAATGATCAATTGCTTCACCAAGAAAGAGTTTAACCCCATGATGCAACTTTGATAAAAGAGTTGAAGAAGTATCTTTCTCTTCAGCCTTCCTTATAGTTACTGCCTATTAGACAGTATCACTCAACGGTTACTACTAGATATGAAGAATTTCAAGATAACATTAAGCAATATATGCAATAAAAATTGAATCAAACTCGTCTAAAATAAGAAAGTTAAAAGGTAAGCGTAATGGTAAATTACTAAATTAGCACCATAAAACCCACCTGAGCCTCAGCCAAGCAAATGAGGCTCATAATTATGGATAATGTAGGAAGAGTTTCCGGTGGCTTTCCTGCTGATGGCCTCACATATTGTAATGGAGGAAGAACATTATGTGCAAGGTGATGATAAACGCCAGCTGCTTTTCTGAACATGGTGGCAGATTGGACTAAGTCTACATAACAAATAATGATAGCTTACTTAAACAGTTGCACTGTTAAGTTGTGTTGGAAAATAAGATTTCTGCACTTACCAGCAGATAGAACTTCTAGAGCCCTTTCACGTAAGAATGCTCCATAAAGAAAGAGGGTCATACCGAGCTCAAATTGCAAATCATCAAGTGGGAAGAACCTAGGACCCATCAAATTGAAGAAATGAGAAGAACTCAGAGCACTGCTCCACTGTATCAAACATGACGGAGACCATCGAGCAACTATGCAGTTCTTGCTGGTATGGTGAAACAAATTTTTCAATAAAGGGAGATACTGCTCTATCTTGTGAATGTCCTGTTGCAAGTAGGAAAACGGATGGGGTATATAACAATTCACTATTATAGCAATAAAATTTGATACGATACCAACTTAACATTATATATAATTGAGTCTAAACCATTGTTTAGACAAGTACACATCTATAACTACTTCATTTCATACCAGTACTAGGATAAACTCATTACACAATAACCTAACAAGATTGACATTTTCATCCTCTTCAGTGAGACTAATCAAAAGACTTTCTCTCCCTAAATTTCAAAAATAAAAAATAAAAAATTACTATTATTTACAGTGAGAAAAGGCCTCATACAAAGAACATTTGCAGTTACCTGTTCAATGCGAGATACCTTTCCTCCGTACATTTCTTTTGCAATTGCTTCTGTAACGAGGCTAGTATTGTTAATAGATTCTTCAATTGCTCTACGCCTCGAACTTAATTCCTTAAGCTGCTCCAGTGTTGCAGAATCGCGTGTGATGAATAGGTCTTCAAAAAGTAGCTAGTAACATTAAAATCAGTAATCAATACCGCACTAAAAATAACAAAATCATGTTCAAACACTCAACAATACTCAAACAGCACTCAAGATAACAAATCTGGTTTCTAAGTCAAATCATATTCAAACACTCTACAGTACTCAATTTCTTGTACCGAGCATTTTGGATTCTCACATCTCAACATAACACCATCAAGTATAAACATTATAATTTCTTCCTTTAAATTTAAATTTATATGTTCCATTGTAATCTGTACTTTGACAAACCATCCCATATATACAAATCAATAAAAATAAAATTCCAATAACAGTGGTGAGTGATCCTCAAACAAAAGAAGAAAAAAAAATCATGCTTACTACCTTCTTGGTTTTCAGCTTTGACGGCTGTACAAAATGGAGCATCATTTTTCAGCCGTTTCAATTTTAATATCTAATCTAATTACTAGTAAAAACACTAGTGGACCGATCCTAAAATACTACAGAAATAAAAGATGTTGAATTTCCCAAAAACATTGGCTCTTTACAATGGTCAAAAAGCACTCATGTGTATGATAAACACACGAATTCCATTAAACACATGAATTCCATCAAACACACCACCTAAGAAGCAACAATGGTATGGAACATAAAATTGCCACTTAATATGAATATATATATATTTGAAGAGGTCTTGCCCTACTGCCACTCGGATAGGATTTTAACAAAGTCCTCAAAACCTGGAATCCTGGTGTAACATAAGAAACTCTTAAAACTTGAAAGAGTACAAAGCGGAATTGTGGTTGAGGAGGTGTAGCTACAATATCACTGCCACAGCCTATTGATTTTTTATTTATTATTTTGAGTAAGCTATAAAATTTTACCGACAAATTAAAGAAAGTTTAATCACCATTTTTTAAAAAAAAAATAAAAGATTTAACAAAAATAACCGAATATTAAATAATTATAATTTATTAACCGAAAAACTGAAGTCAGAAGCATTTATTTTTCAGTACAATTAGATTTACATAACATTTCTTCCATAACTCATCTATAAGTAACAATATATCTTTCAAATAACAAAATAATAAAATACATTTAAATATTGTCAAAAAATTCTCTATCCTATTTAAAAATAATAATAATAATCTATTTCAACATTATTTGAAATTTGAAAATAAGCACACCTAATTTTTCAATTAAAAAATTAACATATTTTTTATTTGAATTATATTCTAAATTAATAGAATGTAATAAAATATTTCCCAACATAAATTATTTCATACAAATCTAAAATAAATGAATAACATCTAAAATAAATTATGAACACATCTAAAATTGAATACATGTACAAAAAATAAAATAGAAATTCATATAAAATTTATAACTTTTTATAAATTAATATTTAAGCATCAAAAATAACTTAATAATCTACAAAATAAATTATTAACGCAACTAAAATATCATTTCATCTTCTGGCTGTGTCTCAAAACAATAATTTGAGTGAAAGAAAGAAAAAAAATTAAGGTATTAAATGTATAACTTACCCACCAAACTAGGAATAGTAAAATAGAGAAAATAAAAATAAAAAGCATTTTGAATAAGGTAAATATGAATTGATTAAAAAATTAAAATTTTAAAAATAAAAGAAGCAGCTATAAGTGAACTTTGCATTTTTCTACGTGCCAAAAAACCACCAAAAGAGCAAATGTGGGTAAGTTAGCATAAATTATTATTATATTATTAAATTAAAATTAAATTATTTAGATGTCACCTATTAAATAGAGAATAAATAACTAAAATTTTAAATAAAAGTGCTTACGGGAGTACGTTGATTAATTAATTCATATCCGTATAATATTTTAAATAAACAAATCATAAATGCCAAATAGAGATATATATCTAAGTCAACATATTCTTTTAGAATTAATTTTGGTGTACACCTCTTTTTGGTGTACATCTCCAACTAAATCCTAAACGAACAAATTTTTACAACTAAAACGAATAGATTTTTTAAAGCAAACGAACATGTTAAGTTTTTAACCTGTTCGTGTCCACTATAAAATATGTTCGTTGTATATATAGATTTCTGTTCGTGCACGAACAGAATTTTACTACTAGAACGAACAGATTTTTTAAAAGCAAATGAACATGTTTTAAAATCTGTTCATATTAACTATGAAAATATGTTCGTCGTATATATAAAAATCTGTTCGTTTGGGACTTGGTTGGAGATGTACACCAAAAAGAGGTATACATGTAGCATTACCGATTCTTTTAATATATTTTTTGAAAATAATTATATCATTAAATATATTAAAATATTGTTATTAGTAGTCGTTAAAAGATACATTTATCTTTCTTAATTATATCGAATAATCCTTACTTATTTTATTAATAAAAGTATTCTTTTATAATAAATTTTAATAATTAAAATTAAATAATATTTATTCAATAAACCAAAAAAAATCACTAAGAATAAAAACAAAAAGAAATTAATAACAAAAAACTCTAATCATAATGTTCATCTTATGTTCTTAATAGAATAAAAAGAAAAAAATATATCAAATAAAAAATAAATTTATTTATAAGTTAATCCCTCCTCGATCGCTTTTTATTCTTTAACTCTATCCTTTTTTTTGTCATGGACGCATCTTTTTTTTCTCTCTTCCTCGGTTGAGATCCATCTCCTCTCTATTGTTGCTTGCAGTGATCAGTGACCAGTGACCACTGACCACCTTCTCTCTCCTCGAACTTTCTTTTTCTTTATCATCTTCTTTATCTCAGTCTCCATCAAGCTTTTCTTATATTTAATCAAAAAATCTGTTTCTAAAAAATAAAGGGAATAAAATATAAAATAAATAAAAATTATAAAAATGGTTTAAAAAATATGAACAGAATATATGACTGAACTAAAATAACACTGTAACTAAAATGAAGAAATAGATCAAGAGGCGAAATTGTCAATTTATTGAATACACTACATATTCAATTTAAAAAAAAACAAAAAAATTATTTGAAACAAATATTAAAAAGTAAAAGTTGACCAATCGCCTTCACTAATAGGTAAGATTCAAGTGTATCATTAGATTTCATACCATCTTTATGTTGAGATGTTAGCATCGGTAGTCAAAGTGTTTTCGGTATCTAAATTCTATTGACTTTAAAAGAGAATAATGTGGAGAATTTTAAAGAAAAAAGAAGAAGTGAGACATATAAAAACTGCTGCTCCATAATTGACGTAAAAATAACTGATTGTGAAGAGAGAAAAAAAGTGAGACACATAGAAAATGTTGCTTCATAATTGATTATAGTAAGTTTTAACCATGTTACTTATTATTGAGGAGGTGATGTTGATATTTTAACATTTTATATCGGTACCATATTGACGAAAGTTGAATTAGGGACTAAAGAGATTTATAATTTACAAAATTAAGAACAATTTTATCATTTAATTTTTAAAAGTTGATGACTATTTTTAAGGACATTTTCCATATTTACTATTTTAAAGAGTGATATCATACTTTTTCTTAATTAAATTTAATTAAGTTAGACAATTTTTTAAAAAATAACATTTTATTATTAAAGACATGTAATGTACCTTTTACTTATTGATATTTATAAATTTTATTGTCTAATTTAATTGGATTTGATGAAAAAATATGTATGACATTTCTCAAACGGATATAAAATATCAGCCCTATTAGCGTTTTTACTTGTGCTCTAGTATTTTGCTAGAGTTTTTTTTTTTACCCTATTAAGATTTTCTCTTATGTCCTATTAGGATTTTCTCTTGTGCCATAATATGGTTTTCTCTTTTGCCCTAATAGGATTATTTGGGTGTTCTGTTAAAATTTTCTCTTGTTCATTTGGAGTACTCAGAAAATATTAGAGAAGGAGTGAAAATTTGTGTTGAATAGAAGACTCTTTGCCGATTAATTTGTTGCGTCTCGGACAATGAAGACTGATTTCAAGATAATTTGGAGCAAACCTAATGATATTTCTGCAATGGTGTTTAAAATGACATAAGAGCTTTTTGCAAGAATTATTAGGGTTCGGAGAGGCCCCTGACCTTCCATAAACTTAAAGGGATGTATATATCCTACTGATGAAACCTGTTTCGACGGTTCATTTCATTGCTTTAACTGACCAATTATCATCTTTCCATCGCTTAAACACTAGCAAAATAGGTTAAATTGCACTTAGTAGTTCCTTAGGGCTGTAATTGTAATATCTGCTATTTCGGCCAATATTTATTGTATTTTGAATTGTTTCCCGTTCCATACGATGCCTTGATGTGTGTGCTTAAGTGTTTCAGGATATAACAGGCGGAGTTCGGAGCGGAAGTGGCCGGAGAGAGCGAAAGGAACGGAAAGATCGCAACAAAATCTAGAAGGCCATTGCTGGAGCCTATGCGTACGCATCACATGGAGCCATGCGTACGCATCTGAGCATGGGTGGCACGCCCAATTGCTAATCTCGGCACCTATGCGTACGCATATGAAGCCTCCATGCATACGCATAGGTCCATTCCAGCATCTATAAATAGAGGAGCCTTTCACCATTTCAAGGGAGCCCACTTCCACATTTAGCTTAGTTTTTAGGGTTTCATTTTAGGTTTATTGTCCATTCACTAGCCAGACTTTTTTATTTTTATTGCTTGTTTGTTTATTTTACTGTTACTCTGTCAGACTTCAGTTTTAATCAATTTACTTTACCGTTATTCTGTCTGTTTTATTTCTTGCAAATCGCTATTTTACATACTGTTATGCTGCCAATTTATTTTCCCGCTTTTATGATTTTTGCAATTAGTGAGTAGAGTCCTATAGTGTCTCGGCTGTGAGGTGAAATGTGCAAATAACCGGAGCTGCAAGTCCCTATAAAGATCATGTTAGAGGAACGGGTCAAACCCGTAAAGCTATACGTCCTACACCGCTGCTAACATAGTGGCAGTTCCAAGACCGTACGAGGTTCGCCACGGCAGCATGGCACAAGTGCTTGGGAACCTGGTGACAGCAGGTCTGACCCGGTGGCAGCGGGGATCCTATAGAGTTTGTCAGCTCTGGCATAGATCAGAGGCTCCATATGTCGTTAACGCGTAAGAGGTCCTGGTGACAGCAGGATTGTACCGGTGACAGCGGGTTACTCTTGTGAGCCAGGAGCTGAGACACGAACTCCAAGCAACACCTACTCCAAATGTGAGTTGAACCCGGAATGGTGGGTTCATTTGCCACACAGCTAGTTGGTATTGGATATAGCGGAGGTTCCTCTTAGGGGGTGTCTAATCGATCTGGGACACAGCACCAACGACAGTGATGCACCGTATTTCAACTCATAGCCGGGACACTCCTTTTATTATTAGCTTATTTACTGCCTTTTACTGCTTATTTATTGCTTTCAACTGCTTTCAACCTGCGAACTACTTTCAATCAATTTCAACTGCAACCAACCCCAATCAGAAATAGACTTTCCCTTTCGCTTCCTGAGCAGAACGATCCGAGTCCTACTCGGTATTTTGGTTGCATCCTGTGACACCTCTTTTAAAACGTCTTGACGCAGCCCGCGAGGGATAAGGTGCTTTCAGACTACAACGAACGAAAGCATCACCACCCGAGCTGGCGTGTCACCTACTCTCCCGAAAATGGTTTTATCTATGAAATCAACAATCAATCTCGAATCGTGGAATTTAAATTGAGATCATATGGTTTCTACATAATCTTACGGATACTATGGTCTACGGAAAAGATATTCACGACTGTCTCCTAGTGCGCCAACATATCTTCGAAGCCGCATCTTCTCCAAATGAGTTTTGCCTCCATCGTTGAGATCAACTTTGAGTTTCAAAAATACCACATTTCTTTATTTTTTTTAGTATCTTTGTTTCTAAATTTATTTGATATCTACATCTTTAATTTCTGTGGAGGTCCCACTTTCTCTTGCTTTTGATTGTCTAAGTTGGATTCAACTCATATGTATTATTTTTTTTTATTCAGTGAAATAAAATACAACTGCCTTTAATAAAAAATATAAAAACCAAATGAAATTGAGTTAAAATTTAAAATAATTCCTAAAATTTAAATTCGAACTTAAATTGATCCTCTAAATTTATAGTTATTTAAAATGATCCACAAAATTTAAAAATATAACTTAATTAGTCTATTTCATTATTTTCGTCAAACAACATGCTTGGCTAGAGTATTAAGTAACACAATATTAATACCTAGATTGGTAGCAATTATCTGAAGTAATATTGTCTCAATTTAGCCTTTTATTTCAACTAGCGGCTTTCACAGGCACGACAGTGCCTGTTCAGCCACTTTTCTATTAATTTCAAAGTATTGATTATTATAATATTTAGGAATATATTGTTTATTATTTTAATTTATTAGTTGATTAATATTTATCACTTCAATACTGTTATTATCCTCATCCTTCTCCTCTTGATCCTTGTCACATATGTTGTAGTCGCTGCATTCTCCTCCTCCTCCGCCCCTCCTCCTTCATCTTCTTCTTCTCTGATGTCGACGTCCTTGTACTCTTCCTCCTCCTTCTTTCCTTCATCCTCTTTGTCGTCGTCGCCGCCGCCGCCGCCGTCTTCGGAAGAAGTACCAAGAGTTTATGGAGAAGAAGAGAAGAATAATGATGATAAGGAGGAGGAAGAAGAAGAAGCTGCAGAAATTGAAAATGCGAAAAGTGCGTGGAGTTGTTGAACTTGGTTGGACTTTGTCACTAAAAATGTTCGGTTGTCTATAATTATTATTTCAAAATTGTTAGGAATATGTTGCTCATCTTTTAAAAATTATACAAATGTACCCGTGATTTTTATAAAATACACAACAATTCCTGACATTCGAATAAACTGTATAATGACACGTCTTCCAAAGTTTGACTCAGTAGATCGTAAAACAATATTCTCCTTCATTTCATTCCCCTTCTAACTCATTTATTCTCTATTTCAATGTTCTCACTCTCTTTCCTTTTTTTTCTTTACAATCGGAAGAGTTAAACTTATAAAAATGCATTATTATACCGTTTACTCGAAGGTCAAGGACTGTTATATATTTCATAAACGTCAGAAGTACATTTGTAAATTTTTAAATGGTCAGAGGCACATTTATAATTAGAAAAGTATTTGTTGTGAAATATTTGCTTATGCATTTATTTTTCATTTCACTTTACATTTTTACCCATTATTTATGCGATATATAGAATCATGTACTATTATTGTAGTTTTTAATTTTCTCTAATATATACTTGAATCAATAGCCATTCTACCATCTTCATAATCTTGAATTTGATTATAGATGTGCTATTGAATACTTGAATTTTGACAAAACTATTTTTGCAATTAATGGTCTGTATTATCATGATGAAAATTTACAAACACAATTTAAAAAATTGTTAGTTATGAAAATATTATTAATTTTATTTATTATTCTATCCTATTTAATTTGGAACAGATATAAAATTTATTTTTGAAAAACTCTATCTTCCTATATAATTCTGATAAAGAATTATGAAACATGTTTTCTTAAAATTTAGTTTTAGTTTTAAAATTATAAAATTTTAAAAATAAGAAATAAAATAATTTAAAAATAATGTTTGTTAAAATTTCCAACTAAGTATTTATTTCATTCTTCTTCTCTTAAAATATTTTTTTTTTTAAAAAAAGTGTTTTATGTCTTGATCCAATTAGTAGAAAGAATATAAATTATAATATAAAATCATGCATAAAGCGATTTCTTAATTTGTTTTATATGCATTGAATGAAATATATAATTACAATGCAATTTTGCTATTATCATCATTATTTACTTCTACAGTTCTACTTGCATGCTCAAGCTATAGTCATTTCTTTGTTGAATATCAATGCCTTTAACTTGCAAGTTTTTCCAATATGCTCCATTATCCATACCCATCACGAGTTTTCTAATAAGTTTGGAAATAAATTTTTGATATTGAGAATCTATTTTCCATAAATTTGCTTTTTCGGATTTATAATTTATTTTATTTTTTACTTTTGAATTTTTTTAATGATGTTTGAATTAGTATTAAGCCTTCAATGAGATTGTACACTTAAATATTTAAATTTTAAATGAACAAATCTATACCAATATATGAAGGGGCTGCATGAGTTCTGGTGTCCAATTTTTCTTTCCTCTTCTACCCCTATTAATATCAGACACATCTGATACATGCAGTATATAGCTATTGGTTATTAAGTCATTGGCTCATATTAGATAACTGCCAACACATTCTCAATCAACCCACTAAATAAAATCATAACTACCTAACACTTTAAAAAACTATTCAACCGTGCTTAAAACTTATCGATCGTTTTCTTGATTTCTCTACAAGCTTCTTTTCTACTCTTCGTTTCTTTTCTATTCTTCTTTTCTACCTCACTTGATATTCTATTTTACTTTTTATTTGGCTCCATTTTAGTTTCTACTCTTCTTTTTTTATGTTGCACTTTTATTATTTTTTAATTGTAATTTACTTTTTTAAGGAGAATAACTTGCTTAAATTTCTCATTGGAGTGCTCCATATTATCTTTGTGCAAATTGTCAAATAATGAAGTCAATGTTGTATGCTAAAAGAAAATGACATATTGCTTACTTTTTACACGACCATAACCACTTAACACATTATGCAACATTAAAAAACTATTGAACCATGCATAAACCTCAACAATCATGTTCTCTCTAATTTCTCTGCAAGACTTCACTTGGTATTTCATTTTATTTTTTATTTGCTATCATTTTAGTTTCTACTCTTTTTTTTTTATAGCTACCCCTTTTCATATTTTTTAATTATAATTTACATTCTTAAAGGAGAATAGCTTGCTCAATTTCTTCTTGGAGTAATGAGTATCATCTTTCTTCGAATTGCCAAATAGTGAAGTCAATGTTGTATGCTAAAAGAAAATGGCACATTGCCTTATTTTTACACGCATGACGTCCTGTATTCCTACTCTTAATTTGTAGGGATATACAGTTTTACCAATAACTCTGTATTAATTGTGTTTGATATACCATTTTTAGTACTTCTACATTTTTCATTAAACAAAAAGACCTATTTCTCAACACAACACAAAGAAGACCATGGATACAAAGAAGAAAATATATAATTTAATTTTTCTTTATTTTTTTTTACAGTTACATTGTATCGTAACCTCCATTTATTTTCTTCTTCCCTACTAAGTTTTCTTTTTTCATCTCATTCATCTAAATTCTTTTACTCCACGTATTTTTCAGTTTTCAAAATTGTTTAAAGATGAATGCAGGAGAAATTTTTTTGGACCATTTAATATGTCAAGTAATAAAATAGGTTTAGAATCTCCAATAAAAAATGATTTTAAGAGGGAAAAATCACAAATATACATACGTTAATTACAAGAATATAAGAAAATATATACTCTCATGATTGATGAAAAACTCTAACTAATTTATTTTGCATTGGGTAGGGATTGAAAAAAAAATTATTATGTCATAAATTTAAGTATGGAATTAGAAATAGTAAAAATAAAGAATATTTTAATACAAAAAGTAAAAAAAATATTTTGTATGTCTTCAAAATATGCAATTTTCATTCTTTGTCCCAATTTATTTGAAGAGGCACCCAAAAAAATATATAACAAGTAATGTTTATTGTTTCAACATATCTTATCTTAAGGATAATAATGTGAATAAGAAAAATTTAATATAAGCTTGCAAATTAAATGCAATAGAAAGATTATGTATAATAAAAAAAAAATTAAAAAGTACAGAAAATGATAAAATTAGGATATGCGTTGAAAATAACCCGATGATGCATAAAATGGTGTGTTATTATGTGTAATTACAAATTTTTAGAATAAAAATTATTTGATGATAAAAAATTTCAAATGGAGAATATATACGTTTAAAAAAAAAATTTTTTCCAAAGGTAAATGATATTCAGTTGTTAAAGGAATAAGAGAGTTTCCATTGTGGAAAATAAAGAGGGTGGGATTCTCCCAATAAGTCACATACAAAGTAGTATATATATTTTTCTCTGAAATAACTAACAGCAGAGAATGTGAGCATTTGGAAGAAGATAATATTTATTGTGGAAAAAAATACAAAAATGAAGGCAAAATAATTCTGCCAAGATCAATTTATTCATAGTAAAGGAGAGGTCAAGATAAATTTTGTTTCGCAGTATATCGTCTTTAATTCTCGAGGGAGTTGTCCTTGAAAATAATATATTGTACAAATTCATATAGCAGACATCTACAATGTTTTTTTTAAATATATTTTTTAGGCCATTTTTGTTTTTTGTTTTTTTAGTTTTTGATTGATGAAATGTATAAAAAAAAATAGCAAACAGAAGAAGGAAGATGAATGATTAAAAGAAATTAGATGAAGACATGAAAAAAGAATATAACAGGGAAGAAAGAAACGTGAAGGGAGGTTACGCTATAAATGTAACTGCAAATGAGAGAGAGTTATAGGATAATTACGTTTTTGACCAATTTATAAATTGATAATTATCCATTATTAATTAGTAATAGGGTTAAAGTTGGAAACAAAATGTGGACACCAAACTCTCTGACAACGCCATTATATATTAGTTAAGTAAGCTGCCTGTGAGTGCTCTGCTAGGGTTTTCTCTTGTGTCCTATCAGGGTTTCTTTTGCTCTAGTGTTCTACTAGAGTTTTCTCTTGTGCCCTATTAGGGTTTTTTTTGGTGTCCTATTAGGGTTTTTTCTTGTGCTCTAGTATTCTGCTAGAGTTTTCTCTCGTGCCCTATTAGGATTTTCCTTGTGCCCTAATAGGATTCTTCTGGTATTCTATTAGAATTTTCTTTTGTTCATTTGGAGTATCAGAAGATATTAGAGAAGGAGTAAAGATTTGTGTTGAATATGTTTATTAGAAGACTCTTTACCGATTAATATGTTGCATCTCGGACAATGGAGGCTGATTTCAAGATAATTACTAAGGTGGAGGGCACCAACCTTCAATTGGTGTTCAAAATGACATAAGAGTTTTTTTCAGGAATTGTTAGGGTTTGGAGAGACCCCTAACCTTCCATAAACTGAAAGGATTTGTATATCCTACTCTCCCGAGAATGGTTTTATCTGTGAAACCAACAATCAATCTCGAATGGTGGAATTTAAATTGAGATCTTGTGGTCTCTATATAATCTTACGGGTACTATGGTCTACGGAAAAAAATATCCGCGACTGTCTCCTAGTGCACCAATATATCTTCGAAGCCACATCTTCTCCAAATGATTTTTGCCTCTGCCGTTGAGATCAACATTGAGTTTGAAAGATACCACATTTCTTTGTCTTTTTAGTATCTTTTTCTTTAAGTTTATTTGATATTTACATCTTTAATTCGTGTGGAGATCTCACTTTCTTTTGCTTTTGGTTGTCTAAGTTGGACCCAACTCATATGCATTCATTTTTTCTATTCAGTGAAATGAAATACAACTGTCTTTGATAAAAAACAATGCCATTATATATTGTTATAAATAGATGTGTTTCATACTTAAAAATAATTAAGTATGACGGTGGAGGTGAATAATAAAGTTTAATATGACCATAGGGTTATTTAATTGGGGTTGATTATTTAATAGTTCATATGGTACGCTAAATTTATTAAATAGGATTGATTATTTTATTATTCGGTAATGCTACATGTACAACTTTTTTTAGTGTACATCTCTATCCAAGTTCCAAACGAATATGCTTTTATATATACAACAAATATATTTTTATAGTTGACACGAACAGGTTTTAAAACATGTTCCTTTGCTTCTAAAAACATGTTCGTTCTAGTAGTAATATTCTGTTTGTGCATGAACAGAAATCTATATATACAACGAACATGTTTTATAGTTTACACGACTAGGTTAAAAACCTGTTCGTTTGCTTTTAAAAACATGTTTGTTCTAGTAGTAAAAATCTGTTCGTGGGACTTGGATGGAGGTGTACACCAAAATTAATTGTTTATTATTTAACCCTATTGAATAAATTTAATTTAAAAAATTTTAAGAAGAAAAAATTTTAAAATGAAAAATAATAAACACTGAAAAAAAATATATAAACAAAAAAACGTGGCAAAAGTATAGCTGGAGAAATTTAAACCAAATACATTCTAGTCCCTTATAATAAATAAAAGATTTTCAAGTGAATTGAAGTTATGTCAGTTTGTGCAAATTAATGTACAAGAAAAAAAAAAATAAAAGGTTTTCAACAATTATTCTTTACATTTATCTATTTATCTATCTATTTAAATATAATAATGAAATAACAGTGCATATATAATTGATAAGTGGCATCACCAATGAAGAGAAATATTGTTTCATCACAACTTGACAAGTGGCTGGGCTTGGTAAGAGGGTAATAAATGAAAATTTATTTTTGAGAAGAAATTTCAAATTTCAAATTTTAGTGGTAAAAGAATTGAGAGGGAATTTTATTTTTTTAAATGGATAAAAAATAGGAAAGAATTTTACTATTAAAATTTTTAAATTTCAAATCTAAAATTTAAATTATTAGATTTTAAAAAAAATAAATTAGAAATTTATTAATTTGAAATTTGACATTTGAATAATTAATTTTTTAAAAGAAATTATAAAATTTGGTAGAGAATAAATATTAAAAATTTACTCAACATTAAAAGTAAAAAATTTAAATTAATTAAATATATATTATCAAATATAAATTATCTCTTCTCTTATTCTCTATTCTCTCAAATTTAAATTTCAAAATTAATGATTGTGTGGGTGATTCACTGATTCTCTTCTCTCTATATTTTCATTCAATAAAAAAAGAAAAAGAAAGAAGGCCAAGGATAGAAAAAGGAAAGGCACGGCAGGGGGAGAGATAAAAATAATAGCGTTCAAAAAAAAGGAAGAAAGAAAACTAGAAAAGCAAATGGACTAGAGAGAGAAAGAGTGAGGGTGCTCGGAGAGAGGGAGAGATGAGAGGAAGAAGAGGAAGAAGGTGGTGCTCGGAGCTCGACGTTGCTGCCATGGTTGCTGATTCTTCTTGCTACTGCGGTCGTGTGTTAGCTGAGGAGGAGAGTGTAGAGAAGACAGAGAGCCCGAAAGATGGAGGAAAAGATGAGTGTAGACATTGGAAAAAGGTAACGAAGGAAGCTAAAGCCATTGCTGCTTTCGTCGCTGATGAGCCCGAAGGATGCCGCCACTAAGATGTTATCTTTGCTACCATTGTCTTACTCTATTTTATTTACTTCAGCACACTAACAATGTTCAGGATTTTGGCTTGGTTCTGAAGGGACTGTGTGATTGGGTTCCACGAGCGCGAGAAGAAGAGGAGAAACGAGGCACAGAAGCAGCAACATGACGTTCTAAGGAGGAAACTCAGTGAAGAAAACAAAAAGGTAAGTTAGTGACAAATGATAGAGGATCACACATAATGATTAACCAATTTGCATTTCTACCAAATGTTATAATTATCTTTTTGAAAAATAGCTTTGTGTTTGAAATACAATGATATTAGATAAAAATCTGTCTTTTGGCAACATATTTTTTTGTAGTTAACTCTTCTTCATTTTTTATAGTCATGCTTTTCAGGACCTCATCGCGAACGCGGAGAGCTTGACCTCTGAGGAAGTGAAAGATGATAAGGGACAATTGTATTATGTTTACGAGATTGATGGGGTTGGTACTCATAGCTTGATATTGGTTACTTGTGCTAGGAACAAGCTTTATGCTCATTTTGTGAATGCTCCTACTCCTGATTGGAATAGAGACAAGGACATGCTGAAGCATGTTCATGAGTCCTTTAAGACAGTAGGGTCCTATTAGCAATTTGATTTGTTATATAATTTGATTTGATATGAAATCTTATGAAGCATTTGATGGCTTTCTGTTTTATGCTGAAGAGGATGGTGTCCTGTGATTGCTTGCATTTTTGGTATAATTGGCTTTACATGGATACTTTCAGTTTCAAGAACCGTTTGCCATTATATTTTGCAATGCAATTATGGAGAAATAGAATCTGGTTATTGTTGCAGGTTCTTAATTAAATTAAGAGAATGCTACATAACCATCAATTTTAATTTATTCTAACCATCATTTAGGTTTGATGGTAGTCGGTCATATACATCGTTGAACATGTCCTCCAGCGGAGGCTTTTGCGCTTTCTCTGCCACCTGGATAGCTTGCATCAACTGGAGGTAAAAACAACAGCTGCAAACATTTCTTCAATGAAAAAAAATATATATATTGGCATTTAATCTGTTCAACTCCGGCAAAAGATTTGACAAATATGAAAATTTTATAAAAATTGATATCATGGTTTTTTTTTCGATTCTAGTTGATACTATGGTTTAGTTTCAAACAATTAGGAAATGGGTGAATACTGTAATAAAGAGTCACTAATGGCCTGTCATGGGACTGAGATTGGGGACTAAGATTCAATATTGTATTTGGTGGACGATGACTAAAACTAAAATTTCAGTCTCAATTTCTATAATTTTTGTATTTTCAGTATCTCGATTAGGACTGAAACTTTAATAACTTTTTTCTACTCAAAAGCCCTTACTTAATATTAAAATTTCCAATACTAACGTTTATCCTTCCTTCATCAACTTAATTTAATCTATATCTCTCAATTTTTGTATCCTAATAAATTTTAAACCAAACACAATAACAAACTTAATTTAATCTTTCAATCTTATTCTCTTTCTCAAACCCACCACTAATTATCATCATTTAAAATAGCATATATATATATTTTCTTTTTTTCTAAATAAAATAAAGCATTATATTACCATGTGATTTAATGGTGTAAAATCTAAAAGATGCTATTTTATACCATCTTCATTTAATAAAATATTACACTTGTAAGATTTTTCTTTTAATGATAATATATAGAGTAATGCTAGGTAACCAATATAATTTTAACCAACAATAATCAATAAAAAGTGATCATTCAAAATTAAAAAATAAATCATTAAAAATAATAAAATTGATCATCTCAAATTAAGAACTAATCATCTAAACTAATAAAAATGATCATCTAAAACTATAAAAATGATCATTTAAAATAAAAAATCCAAACAAAATAAAAAAATTAAAGCACACTGAATCGTCTGTGTAGCTTCATCAACTTCATGCTCTGCAGTCAGCATCCGGAAGGCTCGAAGAACCCCAAGCCACCGATTATTCAGCCTTCCTTTGTTACTAGTAGATCTAAGAACTACCACCGCCTCGGATCTCATCATGAAGCTCGTATCCCTCTTTGTCCTCCTCAGATTCGATCGTGATGATGTCGCGGAGGAGCTACGGTTGGTGTTGGAGGTTCTGCAGCAGAAGCTTCCGAAGGCGCAACGATGGTTAGCAAGAACTCATCAGTGATGAAGATGGGGAAAAGGATCGGTGGATTCGATGGAGTTAGATGATGAGAAGAAGCGTTGGGAAGCACATGTGACGGTGAAGTCTGCAGGTTAAGGTAGGGGTTCGGTGGTGTGTTGTCAAATAAAATGTTAAAGTTCTGGATGACTGGTTGATTTGGCAATGGTGATGAACAATGGATGGTGATGGTGGCGGTAAAGGAGAAAAATGAGATGTTGGTTTGTGTTGTTTATTAAACTCTTGGTTACCAATAATTATTCTAATATATATAGTTAAGCACCCAAATATTTTTATTGATATAAAAATATCAGTAATGTTACATGTATATGTATTCATACATCGAATCCAATAAAAATAATTCTTATTCTTTTTTTGTCGTTACTCAAATTTTATCTGCTAACTTCATTATTTATGTGCTCAAAATTTATGTGCTAGACTTCATTATTTATGTATTTAGCGTATGGATTTATTAAGTGTGAAATCCATTGTTATGGAAATTAGATCGGACCGGCCGGTTCGACCAGAAAATCGGGACCGGTCCTTTATCCGATCCGGTTCATGAGTGAAAATCGGTTGTCTAAAGACCGATCAAAAACAGGTGAACCAGTCAAACCGGATCGATTTTTTAGCCTTTTTTTATTAAAAATTAATAATATTATAATTTTATAATAATTTTAAATTATTTTATTATATATTTAAGTAAATCGGTCCGACACGGTTCAACCTCGTTCGTACCTTTAAATCTTTAAACCAATCACTCCACCGGTTCAGTGACTGATCCGGTTCTCTTAACCTTGGTGAACATAGATAAATTGATGCATGTATATACACATAAATTTATTCATAAATATTTTATTGAATGTTAATTTTTTTTAATTTTTTACAATGTCAACATAAATTAACTCCTAAAAATAATAGAATAGTTCAGTCAAACCAAAATTATAATTTGATTTATTACCAGTAATAAGATATTGATAGAATCATCATCACAAAAGCTAGCTCATGTGTTGAAAAAACCCAATATCTTATAAGGCTCTTTTTCATGTGTTGGCCTCCGATGTGAGACTTGTAGCAATTTTGTACCATGTATAAAATTATTTATAAATTATTTTTTTTATTTTGACTATTTAGATAGGAACCTTTTTATTTAATAATGTTAAAATTTTTCAAATAATAAAAAATATTCATAAAAATATTTTATTACCACAATATGTTTTTAGATAAAATAAAACGTTAATAACGTTTTTATTTAACGTTGTACATAACTTTTTTTAGATATTTATTGTATTTTTAATAAGTTAGATACTTACATTAAGATTTCTTCATATGAAGAATATATTGTAAGACATTGAATATATGAAAATTAAATTCATATTTAATAGGGTTGTTAATACAAAAATCACTACTCAAGATCAATGGCACTCATTACCACCAAGGAGCTTCATATATTCCACAGAAGTGAGAAAGAGCTCTTTTATAGATTGATTTTTAATCTGAATTTGAACATTACAAGATCTATTCTAATTATGATCTTATGGCTTTGGCTAAAATTAATTGGCTATCCTAACACCATTTCCACAATGATGCAACTCTCTGACTCCATGGTCTTCTCACTATCCAAGGAAGCCATCATGTGTTTGGACACATTGGGGGCATTACAAACCCCCCATTGTCCGCCATGAACATTAGGGATTTTTAGGTATCATTAGGAAAAATTTTTATTATTAGTTTAAAAATTTTTTTTCTTGTTCTTTGGTGATTTTTTTATTTGTAATTGGATTAATATAATTTAATTTTTAATTCTTTAACAAACACTTCTCTTCATGTTACCGGGCCTAGAACAACAAAATGTGGGCCGTTAAAATAGCTTTATTTATACTAGCAGCTTCATAAACACTGTCGTGCCTGCTCAGTCACTTTTTCTATTAATTTAAGATTGATGATCATTTGTATTTTTTGAAATATATTATTCACTTTATTAATTTATCATTTGATTAATATTCATCAATTTAATATTTTAGTTATATTATATAAATTTATCTAAATTTTCGACCTACGCCGTGTTCGGCTTATAGATGGAGTTATTTTTAACGGGTTTGGACTTGAGCTTTGTCAAGCTGGACTTCAACATTAGGCCTATATAGGCTATATTTGTACTTCAGGCAGAAACAGAAAAATGGTGTGAAATAAATGAATTGATCCAATTAAGGCATGATTGATTCAAAATTCTCCATGCAGATTAAACTTCATCAAGCCTATAAGACTACTATAGAGAGTTGTGGTTAGTAGAAGTACTCCATCTTAATGCTTCTTCTTAAGTGAAAGTTGAAAAAAAAAATTATTACAGTGATTATAAAAGCTCGTAAAAAGTCCTTCTTAAATACAGATGCATCGACATAAAAAACAGTCATGCATAATTAAGATTTTAAAAAGTATTATTTGACACAGCAAAATTGAAATAAAAAGAAAAAAGATAGATCAAATAAAAAATAAATTTGTTTCTAAGTTAATCTCTCCTCAATCGCTCTTTAACTCTATCCCTCTTCCTCGGTTGAGATCCATCTCCTCTCTATTGTTGCTTGCAGTGACCACTGACCACCTTCTCTTTCCTCGAACTTTCTTTGTCCCTCTCATCTTCTCTATCTCAGTCTCCATCAAGCTTTTCTTATATTTAACCGAAAACTGTTTCTAGAAAATAAAGGGGATAAAATATAAAATAAATAAAAATTATAAAATGGTTTTAAAAATATGAACAAAATATATGATTGAACTAAAATAACACTGTAACTAAAATGAAGAAATAGATCAAGAAGCGAAATTGTCAATTTATTGAATACGCTACATATTCAATTTTAAAAAAATTATTTGAAACAAATATTAAAAAGTAAAAATTGACCAATCGCCTTCACTAATAGGTAAGATTCAAATGTATTATTAGATTTCATACCATCTTTATGTTGAGATGTTGGTATTGGTAGTCAGAGTATTTTTGGTATCTGAATTCTGTTGACTTTAGAATAGAATAATGTAGAGGATTTTGAAGAAAGAAGATGAAGTGAGACATATAGAAACTACTGTTCCATAATTGACATAAAAATAACTGATTTTGAAGAGAGAAAAGAAGTGAGACACATACAAACTGTTGCTTCATAATTGATATAAAAATAACTGGATAAGAACTTTTTTCTCCTAATAATGTAGATTGAGAGTAATTACAATTGTAGGCTTTTGTTTATTTGTTTTAAATGAATAATTAGGAAATCAAAAAATTGGACACCAAATTCTCCTCTATTCAACCACTTTTTATGTTAATTTTAAAGTATTAATTATTACAATTTTTTTCACCAATTTAATTTATTATTCAGATAATATTCATCACTTTAATATTGTCACTTTAAAATTGGATACGAGAGGATTGTTTAGAATTCAAGAATATTTCTAAAATTAAAATAACCTATATTTTGGGGCTGATGGGTGATTAATTTTCCCGTAAAGAAAAGTGGTTTAATTGAGAAAAATTAAAATTGATTATTTTATTTTTTATTTTTTTCTAATTAGCATTTAGCAAGTTTAATCATATTTTGCTTACTATCGTTTATTGTTAGTTATTTATAATAATTAATAATTTTTATGTATATATTAGTTTTTTCAAAGTTTTTTAATCAATAGTTCTGATTCTATTAATTAGGTACAACATAATTAAGTTTTACTTAATAAAATATACCTAAAATATGGGTTATTTTTTTAAAAAAACACGCTCCTGGTTGAAAATCAAAATTTAATGATATTTGTATTTTTTATTTAATAAAATTAAAGTGATACATAAAAATGAACTTTGAATTAAAAAACATAAAATTCAAATATTAATCTTTTTAATTAAATTTGTTATATTTTTTACACCTTAGTACACATATAAAAAGCATGAACTTGATATAGTATATCGTTTTTTTTATTACCTACTTACAAACCTATTACAAATGAATAAACGTTATATAATAACATTGTAAATGCAAAAGAAAAATAATAACGATAAAAGAGAGTATAAACTGCATATTTTTTAACAAAACGAATGGAGTAAAATTATCATTTAAAACCTTTATTTATTTGTTTTTAACAATAATATATATTTTTTTATTCCATTTGTAAGTTCGCATTAAAATACACATACTCTGCTTCTTTTGCTATCATAAATTAGTGAAACTTCCTATATGTATTGATAAATTAAATATTATAAATATTACTTGATAAATTCATCATCATCTACTCGCCCTTTTGTTTATATTTTTGTTAGTGGTAGCTGTTAGTCAAGAGAGGAAGTTATGTTTGCTTTAATCTGCTGCGTGCATCTTGTTCATCTTGGATACATATTTCAGGAATGCTTATAAGTAGTAGATAATTATATACAAAATATAGTAATTTATAAATAAATAAAAAAAACTCTTCCAAAACAACTCTAAACCAATATGTATTCAAAAGCAAAGATTTTTAAAATAAATGGAGATCAATGTCCCAAACAAATAATAACGATAAAAAATAATAGAGAAGAGAAACAAAAACTGAGATCATCCGAAACAAAAACTGAGATCATAAAACATAATACAAATTCTATAGAGTAAATAATTCTGCCAATATCATGTTTTTAATAATAGAGAAAAGGCAAAGATAAACTTTGCAAAACAGTGGTGGAACCGAGTCCATGGATACTGCTAGGAGAAAGTCATGTATTCACGTAGATAGTTTTTGCTTATCTTCTCCGGATTTATTTCTAATGGGTGTGTTCATTGAAAATAAATAAATGAGAAAAAATATAAAATAACTATAAATCAATATGTATCAGAGCCAAACAAAAAATTTAATTCAAATGAATAGAGATCATCACAAATAATACAAAATCAATAAAAATAATTCTACCATTATTTATTTAAAGTAGCAAAGACAAACGTTTCAATGGGTAGATGCTGGAGCATAACTGAGTGATGAGGTTAGAGCGGAAGAGAGGGAGAGAATGCAGGAAAAGATTTTGAAGAATTGATGTTCAACAATCAACATAGAAGAAGCAGTAATAAGCACGTATAAAATTGAAAATTGTAGATCAATTGAGGTAAGTATAGAGTGAAATAAAGAATGTTGTAAAGAATCGGTTTGCGAGGAGTAAAAATAAAACTGCTTTGTGATAACCACACTCAAAAAACTATCAACCTTTTAAAAGTAGAAATAAAATGAAGATACAATTATTGGCTTCCATTTATATGTTTTAAATTAATAATTGTATTAAATATTATAGGGTTAAAGTAGAAAAAAAAATTAGATACCAAAACCCTTCAATCCCCATTATATATTATTATATATATATTGTTATAGATGTACGGTTTCGTGTTTATATATATTTCTTTGGCAAAGGTTATCCCTTGGGACGTGCCACCAGTTCATCAAGGTAACCAATCATATTTTTTATTTAAATGAAATAATTAGTTAATCAATTTTCAAAATCTAATTTATTTTTTTTAATACTAATTTGGTTTTTCTGTCCTTAGCATTTATAACAAATTGCCCATCGCACTTACAGTTAAATCAGGAGATAAAACGAATGAGTTCGAATAAGCCAACAGAATAATCAGGTTAATTCATTTATTTATTTATTTTTGACAAAAATTGGATAAAAAATTAATTTTGGACTCATCCTTAAAACAAAGTAAGTGTTGGGTTTAAATCCTGTCTTGTACATACAGTAATTCAATTGCAAATTCTTGAATGAAGCCTAGATCCATAAAAAATTAGTCTTTGATTTGTCGGGCTAAGGATAAAAAAAAAAGTTGGATCATAAAAATATTTTTAAAAAATTTTGAATTTTTAAAAAATAATAATTCTTGGTATACACATATTATGTCAAACTAAATGGACTCACACTTGAAACCTGCTCTTGATAAGGGTCGACGAGTCCATTTTTTAATATGTTTGGGGGCCTTTAGGGTTTCAAAATGTTTAGGGGTGGCAAAGTCCAAAAGTAAAATGTATAGGGATCGGGGAGCGGTTTTACTCTTTATTTTATGTTAAATAAAAAATTATTTTGATATAAACTAGAAGTTTATTTATATGTTATTTTTATATTATTTAAGATCAAAATGATCTTTTACTTAACATATAATTAAATAATTTAGTTGAATTTAATTGGTCAAAATAAGTATATATAATAATAATAATAATAATAATAATAATAATAATATTACTGGTTTTAAAAATGCTAAAAGAAAAAAATAAATAAACATGCTGCTCGTTTTATGTGGAACTTAACCTATTTTTTTTTACATGAAACAAGTTTGATTTTATGAAAGGAAAAAAAAGGAAAAAAACTTTTAAAAAAATAGCTTATTCGAATGGATAAATAGACTATCCGATAGACTTGGACTATTTTCCTAGCCCTATGGCCTAAACACAATCGAGAAAGTAACATAAACACTTCAGAGACTGAAGTCTAAAAAGAAAAAAAAAAGACTTTGGAGACTTGTCCAAAGAAAAAAAGACTAACAATACATGATGTTTTTGGGATGAGTGTTCCTAAGAAAACTTTTTTCTGCATTTTCAATACATGAAGATGAATTTATAATACAAATATACACAATTCTTTTTCATGTAAGAAGCATGAGATAACCATACAAATAGGGATGGCAATGGAGCAGGTCGGGTATGTATTGAAGTATCCATATCCAAACCCAAATCTACGAGTATTTAATTTTTAGCTCCATATCCAAATCTACGGGTATATATTGTCCCATACTCAAATCCAAGAGTATCTATAACATAAGTAAATTAAATTAAATTACTCAATAAGATTATTCATTGTGTAATAAAATACTTCAAAACTAAAATTAAATACAAATAATATATAATTATTCGTAACATGACAATAATACAACACTTTTAAACCCAAAAAAAATTAAATTTATAATTTTTCTAAACTAAATTTACTAAAACAATCATCTAAATATTATTAAATATTTAAAAAATTAAATTAAATTATGTATATATGTATACGGGAAGGGACGAGGCTGAGCGATCAGAACCTATACTCCCCCCATACTCACGCAATCGCCCCATTCAAGGCGAGGCAAATCAGGACGGGACGGGGCAGGTCAAATTGTCGTCCCTATATACAAACTCAATGCATCAAATAATATTAGTATGAGAGTCTATAATACATGAGAATGGGAGAGTTATCAATCACGTCAGGAAGGGTGGACGAATGCAAGGTATAACGTGTACGGTGAAACATAAATTCGTCAGTTGAAATATAAATTTTATATTATTTGATTTTTCGGTGGATAGATTATTGCTATAGGGATTAATAACAATTATAAAAGAAATACATAACCACAAGTCCACAATGTAACCAGAGTGTTGTTAAATACTAATGTTATTTGTTTCAGACACCTCAAGAAAATTATCTCTGTGGCCACATTGTTTTAGGCATTGTTTTAAAAGAGCAACGTATTCATAGAACAGGCATCGCATTTCAAGTGTAGCTTATTTTATAGTGTTAGACAGTTTTTCAAAAAAATAAAACGCACAATTATGATATCACTTAGAAAGTGTCTCCTAAAATAATTAGGAGGTTACTTAAAAAGGGCAGCGTTAACTTATTGGCTATGGAGGCACTCTTGATAACTAAAAGCACCGCTTTTCAAGTGTAGGTTACTTTTTTAGCATTGAATGCGCTTCATAAGCGTCTCCTAATGTATTTGCGCGAATTATTAAAAAAATAATGAAGTATTTTCAATACCCGCATCCTTTACTCTTTTGTAATTTAACTTAGTGAAAATTTTATCATTCTCCTTGCTTCAAGAAAACACGCATACTCACTCTCTTAGATAGCCTTCGTCCTCACCAAACAGAAAGAAAGAAAGAAACCACCCACGTCACCACCATCGCCTCATCGTCGCCACCTTCACCTCACCATCGCCACCACTCATCACCTTCGCCTCACTGCCGCCGTTCTCCTCCCCTCACCGTACAACTCACCTTCGCTCAGCTTCCCTATTCCCATCGCTAAACAAAGAATTATTATATGGTTGACCTTTAGAAATATGAAAAAGCCAAATGTCATGATCTTGATTCTATGATTTAATAAATTAATGTTGCTTCATCTGACTAATCACCTAATTTGAAAATAAAAAAATGCAGCGGAGCCAGCCTAGCACTATCAATTTTTTTTAAAAGTTATTTTTTAAGATTGGAATCATGTGATCAAAGTCGATCGTTTTTGCTGTAATCTGAATCACTTTGCTGTTGTTGAGGATCATATCATGGCTGGAGTTCTTGTTGGGGAAGCTTTTCTATCTAGCTTCATTAATGTTGTCCTTGACTGGCTCATTTTTGCTGAATCTGTGAACTTTGGTTTGGGCACGAAGCTTGACCGGAAGTTAGTTGAGAGGCTACAAATGTGACACGCCCGCTCGGGTGGGGGAGCTTTCGTCGTTGTAACTGAAAGCACCTTATCCCTCGTAGGCGGTGTTGGAACGTTTTAAAAAGTGTCACAGGGGTGCAACCAAAATACCGAGTACGGGACTCGAGTCATTTTGCTAAGGAAGCGAAATGGAAAGTTTATTTTTGATTGGGGTTTGGTTGCAGTTGAGTTTGTTTGAAAGCAGTTCGCAGTTTGAAAGCAGTTGAAAGCAGTAAACAACAATTAAATTAAATGAGTGCCCCGGCCGTGGGTTGAAATATTGTGCATCCCTATGAGCACTGCTACGTCCCAGATCGATTAAACATCCCCTAGAAGGAACCTCCGCATATCCTTGGTAACTAACTCTGAGGCACTGGTCCCACGATACTAGATTCGAGTTAAACTCACAAGGGTTCAGGTATGGCGTTGGAGTCAGCGATCCAACCCACTGATCAATTGCTGAACGAACTCTTTAGAATCCTACTGTCACTAGGACCTAATGCACTCGACTGGACTGGTGTTGGAGTCTGCGATCCAAGAACTGGGGTTGAACAAACTCTTTAGGAACCTTGCTTTCACCAGGTCCTAATGCACTTGTACCTGTTATCACCGTGGTGAACCCATATCGTAAGGACTTCACCCCTATGCTAGCAGGGGTGTACGGATAGCATTACGGGATTAACCCATTCCTTCCTGTCTGATCTTATAGGGACTCGCAGCTAAGGTCATTTGCACATTTCACCCCACAGTCGAGACACTATGGGACTCTACTCACTAATTGCGGAAATCATAAAAATGAGAAAATAAATTGGCAGCATAACAGTATGTAAAATTGCAGTTTGCAGGAAAATAAGCGGACAGAATAACGGTAAAGTAATTTTTTTAAAACAGAAGTTTAACAGAGTAACAGTAATGTAAACAAACAAACAATAAAAATAAAAAGTCTGGCTAGTGAATGGACAGGAAAACCTAAATGGAACCCTAGAATCTAAGCTAAATGTGGAAGTGGGCTCTCTTGAAATGGTGAAAGGCTCCTCTATTTATAGATGCTGAAAACCTCTGATGCATACGTATGCAAGCGTTCTATGCATACGCATCTGTGCCGAAACCGCCTTTTGGGCGTGCCTCCCACGTCTAGATGCGTACACATGGCTTCACTGTTGTGTACGCATCTGGTTCACCAATAGCCTTCTAGGTTTTGTTGCGATCCTTTCGTTCCTTTCGCTCTCTCCGGCCACTTCCGCTCCGAACTCTGCCTGTTTAATCCTGAAACACTTAAGCATACACATCAAGGCATCGTGCGGAAGGAGAAATAGTTTAAAACACAGTAAATATTGGCCGAAATAGCAGATAATTACAATTACAACCTTAAGGAACTACTAAGTGCAATCAGACCTATTTTGATATTGTTTAAGTGATGAAAGGGTGATAGTTAGTCAATAAATGCTATAAAATTACCCATCGGAACGGGTTTCATCAAGACCGCTCTCTTGATAGCCGAAGCCCTAGTTGCCGACGCTGAGCTGAAGCAGCTAGGAAATGAATTTGTCAGGATTGGCTTCATAGTCTTAAGGATGCTGTCTACACTGCTGATGACTTAGGAAGGTGGTCATAAAGGATCAATTTCTTTCTTAATGTCCTTCATGGATGTTTTTGGTGAGGTAAACATTGATTTCAAATAAAGAACTTGTTATTGAGAAATTTCATTTGCTAGTTAATCTTATCCAAATGCAACTAGAATGGTTTATTTCTATATATTGCTTTTGTGTTTGGAAGTTGTTTTTGTACACGGCTGTGAAGGTTTTCTTTTTTTTTTTTTAGTTTTGCTCTTAGACTATTTTGGTTTTAAGTGCCAGTGATAAATTACTCATAATTTAGAGTGCTGACCTGTAGAGAGTATGGACAGTAGTTGCAAATCAGTTAGTGTAGCTAACTGATTCTAACGGTCATAATTGTATTTCTCTCTTGTTATATTGTACTGCTATATAAGTTCTTTAACATCTCTCTTGTAATCATGATGATTGAACACTCAATAAGAAATAATCTTTCAGACTCTATTCTCTTTCTTTCTATATCAAGTTACAACTCTTTCTAGCTTTCTTTCTTTTGCATCATCACTGCAGAACCATTCAACTCAACTTACATTATATCAAGAGCACACATATGATCCATGGTTATTCCTTCTTCTTCTGCAGCAGTCACTGCTGCAATAATCACCAAGATCTCTCTAACGCCCATTGTTGATAAGCTTAATGAAAAGAATTTCCTCACCTGGCAACGACAAACCCTTTTCACAATCAGAGGAACCTTGAAGATTATATTCGTGAAGATAAATCTCCCCCTCCCCAATTTGATTCAGATGCTGACAAAGTTGCTGACAAATACTTGGAGTGGCAACAATTTGATAATAGTATTTGTTCTTGGTTTCTAGCCTCTGTTGATTCTGACCTCAAGAATCGAATTGCTCATTGTGCTTCAGCCTTGGAGATTTGGTTAAATCTGAAGAATATTTTGCTGAGTTTATCACTGCTCAAATCAAACAGCTCAGAACACAAATCAAGAATTTCAAAAAGAAAAATCTCTCAAATCAAGATTATCTCCTTCAGATCAAGAAACTAGTTAATGCTCTTCTTGCTTGTGGATATAAGATCACTAATGTAGAACACATTGAAGCCATTTGTGATGAACTTCCTGAAGAATATTCAAGCTGCATGTCAGTTATTCAAGCTAAACCTAGTCTCTTTACCATTGGTGAGGTTCAGAATTTGCTACTTTCCAAAGAAGAAAGTGTTGAGAAATTCAAAGAATTATCACTGACCACTGCTCAAGCAAATCTTGTCCAAGATAATTCGTGAGCAAATCTTGTCCAAGATAATTCTTCCAATCACACCAGAACTTTCAATCGTGGTAATGGAGGTTGACGGACGCTCGGGACGGGGCTAATGTCGTTGAAATAAAAAGCCTTATCCCTTGCGTCCGGTCGACCGCTTATAAAGAAGGTGTCACAGGAGTGCAACCAAGTTTAAATTACTGAGTACGGGACTCGGGTCGTTTTCCCTAGGAAGCTGAAACGGAAAGCTTATTTTTGATCGGGGTTTTGGTTGCAGTTGATTTGATTTGAGAACGGAGCGCAATTGAAAGTAGTTTAAAAGCAGGTAAATGACAATAATGATAAAAGAGTGCCTCGGCCGTGGGTTGAAATATTGTACATCTCTATGATCACTGCTATGTCCCAGGTCGGATGAGCTGTCACCTAGGAGGAATACACCACCCAGGGTAGAGTGGAGAAGTTAATCCTCTCCATATCCTTGGCATACCAACCATGAGGTACTAATCCCACGATAGATTCGAGTAAATCCGCGTTACTGGAGTAAACTCACTAGCGGTGTAGGCATGGCGGTGGAGTCTGCAGTCAACAACTTGATGTTGAAATAACTCGTGGAACCCGCTGTCACCAGGCCCACTGCTCAAATACCCTTGGTTACCGTGGTGAATCCGTGTCGCAGGGACCCCACCCTTGCTAGTAGGGGCGTACGAATAGCATTAACGGATTTAACCCCATTCCTCCCCATCCAATCCTATGGGGGACTCGCAGCTAAGGTCATTTGCACATTTCACCCCACAGCCGAGACACTATGGGACTCTACTCGCTACTTGAAATCATAAAAGCGGGAAAATAAACGGGCAGCATAACAGTATGTAAAATCGCAGTTTGCAGGAAAGTAAACGGACAGAGTAACGATAGTAAAATGGTAAAATCGCAGTTTTGAAATCGGCAGAATAACGGTAAAGTGAATTGATTGAAATTAAAATTCGGCAGAGTAACAGTAATATAAACAGGTAATAAAACGAAAATAAAGAGTCTGGCTAGTAAATGGACAAAAACCTAAACGAAACCCTAAAACTAGACTAGAATGTGCAAGTGGGCTCTCTTGAAATGGTGAATGGCTCCTCTATTTATAGATGCTGAAATCCCCTAATAAATACGCATGGAAGCTTCATATGCGTACGCATTAGTGCCGGTTCCACCAAATGGGCGTGCCGCCCAAGGCAGGGATGTATACGCATGGCTTCTTTCTATGCGTACGCATGGAGTCTAGAAATGGCCTTCTAGGTTTTGTTGCAATCCTTTCGTTCCTTTCGCTCTTTTCGGCCACTTCCGCTCTGAGTTTGCCTGTTAATTTCTGAAATACATGAACGCACACATCAAGGCATCGTGCGGGACGGGAAACAGTTCAAAACATAGTAAATATTTGCCGAAATAGCAGATAATTACAATTGCAGCCCTAAGGAACTACTAAGTTCAATCAAGCCTATTTTCTAGTATTTAAGTGGTGAGAAGTCGATAATTAATCAATTAATGCTATGAAATAACCCATCGGAATGTGGTTTATCAGAGGTAGAAGAGGAAGCAGAGGAGGAAGATTCAATCGTGGTGGAAGAAATGCTTGGCAACTTGGAAATCGCCAAAGCTGTCAAGTATGTGGCAGATTTGGCCATGCTGCTCTTCAATGTTATTACAGGTTTGATCAAAATTACAATGGAAATTACTCATAAAACTCCTCATCTCAGTTAAATTTTTCAATAAATCAACAACCACTACCTCCTTCTGGATCTTTTCATCATACTCAGTCATATCTTACTGCTCCAAGCTTCTCTTTTGACAACACTCGGTACCCGGATTCAGGTGCTTCACATCACCTAACACATGATGCATCCAGTATCATCACACCTTCTGAGTATACAGGTCCTGATCAAATCTATATTGCCAATGGTTCAAGTATTCCTATTGTTAATCATGGTCATTCAATTTTGCATGATTCTGGTAACAAACATAAATTTCTATTAAAAGAGCTTTTACATGTTCCTGATATTGCTAAAAATCTATTCAGTGTATCTAAGTTTTGCTTGGATAATAATGTATTTTTTGAATTTCATACTTTTCATTGTTTTGTCAAATCTCACGAGAGCAAAGAAGTGCTTCTTAAAGGCTTGGTTAAACATGGTTTGTATACATTTGAGGATCTTTATGCTCCCTCCTTACTCACTACTGCTTCTGCTACTCATGCCTTTTTACCTTCTTGTAAAAGTAATCTTGCACTCTGGCACAAAAGATTATGTCACCCTTCCACTGTTATTGTTCAAAATGTATTGAGATAATGTAATCTTCCTTTCTCTCTTAATAAAGATCATGATTCTTTTCTGTGTGAATCTTGTTGCTTAGGTAAAATGCATGCTCTTCCATTTCCTTATTAAAAAACCATCTACTATGCACCCTTACAACTTGTGTTTATTGATGTATAGGGACCCTCTTCCACTGTTTCCAGAAATGGATTTAAATATTATGTTAGCTTTGTGGATGCCTTTACACGTTATACATGTTTTCAGAAATGGATTTAAATCACAAGTTTTTGATATTCTTTGTAAGTATAAAACTCTTATGGAAAAACAGACTGGTTTTCCCTTGAAGGCTATTCAAACTGACAATGCTAAAGAGTTTTTATCCAACAATATTAAAAATTATCTCTAAGAACATGGCATTGCTCATAGGTTGTCATGTCCTCACACACATGAGCAACAAGGAGTAGTGGAAAGAAAGCATAGACACATCTATGAGATGGGTCTTTCCCTTCTTGCCACTGCTAAATTGCCTTTTCTATTCTGGGAGGATGCCTTCTTTACAGTTGCTTTCCTTATTAATAGGTTACCCTCTAAAATTTTAGATTTTAAATCTCCTTATGAATTGCTTACTCACAATAAACCTGATTGTTCTTCTCTTAAAATTTTTTGTTGTTCATGTTATCCTAATCTCAGACCTTTTAATCAAACCAAAATGGAATACAAATCTGAAAAATGCTTGTTTTTAGGCTATGCTCCTTAATCAAAAGCTTTCAAATGTATGAATATTGATGGGAAAATAATCATTGCTAGGAATGTTATTTTTTATGAAAAAGAATTTCCTTACTCAACTATGTTTCAAAGTTCTATTTCTACAGACTCATCGACAACTTCTTTTCATAATTCTCCCATAAATCAATGCTTACCAATCATTCCTATACCTGCTTTTTCTATTTCACCTCAGATCACCACTCCACCTACACAATATCACACACACTCTACTGCTACACACTCTATGCATAATATTGCTTCTACAAATGTTGATACAGATTCTGTAGATGCTCCAATTTCTGGAACTGAGATTTAAGTTCCAAAAAATAATTTTCAGTCTACAACTCAGAATCAACACCCTATGGTAACTAGATCTAAAGCTGGAATTTATAAACCCAAAGCTCTTCTTTCTTCTAATCTCAGCCTTGATCTTGTTAATAACACCCCTAAGACTGTTAAACAAGCAATTTCCTCTTCTCATTGGTTACTAGCTATGCAAGAAGAATATCATGCTCTCATGAGAAACAAAAACCTGGCATTTGCTACCTCCACCATGAAATGCAACTATTATAGGTTGCAAATGGGTTTTTGCTATCAAAAGAGGGTCTGATAACTCTATTAAGAAGTACAAGGCCAGGTTAGTGGCCAAAGGGTGTCATTAAATAGAGGGCATTGATTACACTCAAATTTATAGCCCTGTGATAAAACCTACAACCATTCGGATTGTTCTGACTATAACTCTCTCTAAAGGATGGCCTCTTCGCCAATTTGATTTCAATAACGCTTTTTTAAATGGTGACTTGAATGAACATGTCTACATGCAGCAGCCTCCAGGCTTTACTTCATCAAATTCATCATTAGTTTGTAAGCTTGATAAAGCCATCTATGACTTGAAACAAGCTCCTCGAGCTTGGTTTACCAAACTCAGCACCACACTTTATTCTTTTGGTTTTAGTAGTACTAAGGCTGATTCTTCCTTATTTGTTAAATATTGCAATCATTCTGTTATCTATGTTCTTGCCTATGTTGATGACATAGTCATCACTGGCAATAGTAATGATGAACTTGAAAAATTGATTCAACAACTCCATTCAATGTTTTCTCTAAAAGATCTTGGTTCCTTACATTATTTCTTAGGCCTAGAATTTAATTTCACTATTAAGGGTGATTTACACATTTCACAGGGAAAATATATTACTGATTTCCTAACTCGTGCTTCTATGCAAAACTCTAACTCCATGCCTACTCCTATGCTTTTGACATGCGTCGTAAATGACGTCTTTTTCAAAACGTAGTTTTGGTAAACCAATTACTAGTTCTTTACACTACAAGAAATGCGCTCGTTACCGGCGGAATTACCGGCGGATTTAGGGGGGGCGTTACCGGCGGAATTAGAGTGGGAATTACCAGCGGATTTCCGTTTCCGTTTTTAGGGACGAAAATGTTACCGGCGGATTTTATTGCTGACGGTAATTCCCATGGAAGGATTTAAAAAAAATAATAAAAAATAGAAAAATATATAAGCCGAAGTAAGGAAGTAACCCTATCATTCAATCCTCATTCCCCCAACCCTAGACGGCGCCTCCCACACCCACATGGCCACACTCCCACAGTCCCACCCCACGGCCCCACCGGCCAGTCGGTCACCGCCCACCCCCACGGCCCCAACCTTTCCTCCTTCTCCTTCCCCTGACATCGCCGGCGCCGAATTTGTCACCCCGCCTTGCGTCGCCAGTCGTCTCACCTCACCTCGTCATCGTCGCGTGTCTACTGGCCAGGGTCGCCGCCGCACCTCCGGTAAATCTCGCCGTCGCACGAAGCCCACGTGAGGATCGCGTTCTGCCGTTCTCACAAACCGCCATCCCGCGTCGATATCGCCTGTCCTCGGCTTCACGCAGCCCACGTGCCGTCGCGGCAGTCGCCGTCACTCGCGTCATCCCTCGTCAACGGCGCCGCCTAGCTCGTCCCCTATGCTGGTACAACCGTACAACCTTACATATTTTTAGGGTTTTCTATTCTCTTATCCTGTGACCCTTTTTTTCCTCTGCTTTAATTGTTGATTGTTGTCTATTTTTTATTTTTCGTTGTGATTTATGCTCTAACATGTTCTTGCTCGTTTATCATCAACTACATGGTTTTGTTCAGAACCAGAGCAGCACCATCCTCTCTCTTCTCTCTGTCTCTTTGTGTTTGTGATTTGTGAATGTGAAAACAACAACAACGACAATCTCAAGCACAAGAACAGGGGTGCCTTCACTTCCTTTCTCATTCACTAGTAGGTTGACTCACCAATGCACTTTCTGGTTTTCTTGGTTGTTGAAAGACCAAAACATTGTGTTTTCAAAGTACCCTTTTCAGTGTTCTTATGTAAAATGTGCTAATTTGTTTTGGCTTAGCTTCTCATACATCAAATGACACTCAATTTTGTTGTTTTCATGCTTTTTATGGGGCCTAATAGTTTTGGTGTTTATGTGAAAATTGGTTTCAGGGAGGAGA
>JASCZI010271972.1:22671-38758 GCA_036250425.1 Stylosanthes scabra
TCTGTTCCTTACAGGTCTTTCAGCAGCACTATCATGATCATGTAATGCATGTTCCTAATTTTCTAGTGATAATGATGTATCAGTAGTGTGTGAATGCAATGGAACAACAGTTGATTCTGCAGATTCTGCATGAACAGAAGAGTATGCAGGAGGATTGATGCTATGCTCAATGTAAGCAGATTCTAAACTTGGAACATCATTATCCATGGTAAATGAAAATGCTTCATGCAAATTAGGTGTAGAATTGCAAGGTTCATCGATGAAAGGATTTGACAAGTTAGGTGAAGAAACAAAGCTTTTAGATGTAACAGCAGCAGGTGATATTGAGTTATTCTCATGTGAAAAGAAAGGAAATATGTTTTCATAAAAGATGGCATTTCTTGAAACAAAAATCTGCCTGGTTTTGACATCAATCAATCGATATCCCTTTATTCCATCCTTGAATCCTATGAAAACTGATTTTCGGGCTCTAGGATCTAATTTAGTCCTAGATGCAATTAGAGTGGATGCATATGCCAAGCATCCAAAAACTTTAAGATGACAAATGTTTGGCAATTCACCATACAGAACTTTGTAAGGACTTTCATGATCTTTTAGGATGCTGCTTGGCAGTCTATTAATTAAATGAGCTGCATGAGACATTGCAAAGTGCCAGAAATTTTTAGGAATTCCTGATTCAAACATCAGTGCCCTTGCAACATTTAAAAGATGTTGGTGTTTTCTCTCAACCACTCCATTTTGTTGTGGTGTTTCTACACAAGAGGTTTGGTGTTGAATTCCACTTGATGTGAAGTAAGATTGGAGAGAAAATCAGCACCATTATCAGTCCTTATGCATTTGACTTGGATTCCAAATTGAGTTTTAATGAAATTGACAAAATTTTGGAACAAGTCTAGCAACTTCTGATTTTGTTTTCATGAAAAACAACCAAGTGAACCTGCTTTTGCCATCAACTACAGTGAGAAAATACTTGTGTCCCTCAATAGATGGAACTGACAATGGTCCCCAAATGTCCATATGAACAGCATCAAAACAATTTTTTATTTCTGTAGTACTATAGTTAAAAGATAGTTTCTTTGCGCAGCCAAGTGCCATGGATCACATGGCTCTTCATGCTTATTACAATCAATGAACGAGTAAAATCCTTTCATGATGCTAAGTTTCTGAAATGAGACATGTCCTAGTCTAGAATGCCAGATGTTTGAAGTGCTTGTTAAAGCATTTGCTCTAGTAGTGTATGCTGAAGAGAATTTCTGCCTTGAAACAGAAGAAAAACATTTTGGTTGACTGCTTAACGTGTATAATCCATCCCCACAATTAGCAATGCCAATCATCCTCAAGGTTTCCTTGTCCTGTATCTCACAATGTGTATCATCTATTAGCAATTGACATCTCAAACTAGTGGTTAATTTTGAAACTGACACAAGTTTGAAATCAAAATTTGGAATATATAAAACATTTGTAAGATAGAACTTGTTTGTGAATACAATTGTTCCAACTTTATCACTGATTGTGGTGGTACCATTTGGCATCTTCACAATAATTGGTTCTATCTTATGATATTTTGCAAAATCTTTTAGCTCAAAAGTGACATAATCAGTTGCACCTGAGTCAATGATCCAGGTTGCAGATTTAGGTTTTATAAATGACAGAATTTTTGAACTAAATTGCAATAAAAGTGTTTTGGTTTTACCTTGAAGGGATGTTTGAAATGAATTAGTTAAAACCTGATTTGCACTATGAGTAGGCTGAGTACCCTTCCCTTTAATGAGTTCTAACAAGGCTGACCTTTGCTCTAGGGTGAACTCAGAGCTAAGCATTCCACTGCCTTCTTAGTGACAATTAAGCTGTGATTGCTTATCACTGAATGCATCATCATTATCTTCAGTGTGAATGTTATTAGAGTATGAATTAAATTGCCTTGGCTTGTGGTTTGGAGGGTATCCATGCTTCTTATAGCAAACCTCTTCTGTGTGTCCTTGCTTCCCACAGTAAGAGCACATCATCTTAGAACCCTTCCCTCTGCCTCCTGAACCAGGTTTACCATTATTGCCACGGCCTTTACCCTTTTCCTTTACTTGTGTTGGAGTCCTGTGTCTGAGTGGAACTTCCTTTGCCTTGGTTTGAGCTGAATAAAACCTTTGCTCCCTCATCACTATTCTGCTATCTTTTATGTTGAGTGAGCATTGAGAACACTTGATTCACATCAGGCAAAGGTGACATTAGCATGATTTGAGAACGCACAGTGCTGTGTTGTTCATTTAGGCATCTTAAGAAGCGTGTTACCTGATCTTCATCTCTAAACTCTCTCATTTTAGCTAATCCACATGTGCAGGATCCTGTGCATGCCACACAATTTGGTATTTGGCGAAAATTGCCAAGTTCCTCCCATATGTGCTTCAATTTGGCATAACAAGCTGTGACTGTTAAGTCTCCTTGCCTTGTAGCATGAAGTTCCTCCTGTAACTCTGCTACTCTAAATCTATCACCCTGGTAATATCTGTGTTTTAGGTCATCCCACAGATCAGCAGCATTGTTGCTCCAAGTCACACTATCCAAAATTTTTGGACTTAGGGAAATACTAATCCATGAAACCAAATAGCTATTGCACCGTTCCCAAGCATCGTAATTAGGATCAGACTCATCAAGTTGCTTAATTGTTCTATCTATAAATTTCCACTTGTTCTTGGACCTAATTGCTCGTTTCATTGCACGACTCCAATTTCCATAATTGCTGGTTGTGAGAATAGTTTGAGTAATAGGAGTACCTGGATTGTCTCCTGGATGAATGAAGTAAGGGTTTGAGTCCTGATTCGGTGTTCCACTATTTCGCGCCAAAAGTCGGTTTAGAAGTTGCGCCAACTCGTTGACATCAATTTGTGTTGAATTGCTCTGTGAAAATGAGCTATTGTCTGAAGATCGATTTCTCATACCGTGATCCGCCATTGCAAGGAATCAATGGATCTAGAGTGATGAAGATCCAGAACTTCTCCTCTGCGATTCGTTGATCGGAAACCTTTATCTCAATTGGAAATCAGCGAAACAAATGGAATCTCATCAATCTCTGTGGAGTGAATCTGCAGAGAAGAGATCGGAAGAAGAAAGGAAGGAGAATGGGAGAGATTTGTGTTTAGAAGAAAGAAGACGGATCAAAACTCATCTCTATCGTGATGCTATGTTTCTTCGCTTGCTTGCTCTCCACGCTCACCGCACCATGTGCAAAATGGTGATCTGAGCAATTTGCATAGCAGAAGAAAGATGAACAAGCATATGAGAGCAGAGAGAGAGAGAGAATTTGTTGAAGAAGAATGATTCTTCATTTCTGGAATTAAGAAAAATGAGAAATCTAAGTAACTAACTCTACAAGGTTCCTTTATATACAATGACAGCTATAATAAGAAAATGAATGACTCTAACCTCCTAATTAACTCATCATTGCAACATGTAATTAATTTACTAACAAGGAAAAATAAAATTGTAATACTCACAGCAACTACCTATTAAATACATTCACCAAAACTGAATTAATTACGTCATACGGAATACAGACAACAGTAAACCGAAAACATTGTGGATAGCGGGAAGCATTTGCTTCCAAAGGCAGCAGCATGACTAATGGCAAGGGTTCGATCCTTGCATGTGCCTCAATGATAAAAATGTGTGTGTGTGTGTGGTGTAAGGTGACAACAGTCACCAATGTCCAAAAAACAAAAAGAAAAAGAGTTCAGACAACCTATTCGGGTCAGGCGGACCGACCCGATTGAGGGATTAAGTAATTAACTACCCTCTACCCACCACGTACCACCAAGGCGGCTCCCTTTTTGGTTCTTCACTTCTTCTTCGTGCCCTCTGCCATCTTCTTCTTCGTCTTCGTCAAGCTCAGTGCCTCAACCCCTCAACCCACTTCATAATTTGCGATTCATCTCCCTACGTCTCCATTCACATTCCTCGCCTCTTCCTCACATTGCCGCTGCCGTCTTCCTTGCACCTGCAGGTAAACCACCTTTTATTTACATAATTATTTATTCTTCTTACTACAAATTTTAAATTCTTCTAATTTTTTTATAATGCTTAATGCTTTAGCCTTGATTTCATGTTTTTATGCCAGCAACTACTGACTTAGTATTGTTACAAGTGTTGATTTATCTGATATTACTGATTTCTCTTTTATCAAATTATAGTGCTTCATATGAATGTTTGGTAACTGAAGAAATCATGGATAAGTAAAGAAGAGAATAAACAATTTACAACACTGTACGTTGGAACTATAACTAGCACGCTAGCAAGTAGCAACCCAATCTAAACTGAATCTGTTGCCAGTTTTGCATTTTTTTTTCCCATTCCTTTGCTTAATTGTGCTTAGCCATTGATGATTCAAGAAACTCTCAATAATACTGGAACAACTAACAATGTTAAATTAAGTGCTACACTGCCACCATAACATGTTTACTAATGCAATCCTTTTTTTTATCTCCTGGTAGTTAACTGCATGATCCTCTTGGTTGTGTTGGTTATTGTTCAAAAATCTTATCGTTAAAATCACGAACCATATTCGTTACCATGTTTTTTGGTGTATCAACTTGCAATCATATTTTTTACTGTGTAATTATGGTATGGAATTGCCATGTGAATGGTTCTAATTTTGAAGTTATTCTCACATAATAGTGTGTTTTGTTTTCCCAGTTGACTTGACTTTTGAGGTCAAATGATAAAGAGGAGATTCTACAAGGTTGACCATGGTGACCGGGATGCCTCGGATGCATCTTCTTCGTCCTCTGACTCTGAGGTAGAAGCTGAAGCAACTGATGAATCTGAATCCGAGGATGATGAATTGCATGAACCTGAAGTAAAGCCGGACGATGATGATAATGCTGGCTCAACTTCTTCTGGTTAGTCCACTAACATCTGTTTAATCTATGTCTGTCAAATAATATTCTGATATACATCAGCACAATTGTATTTAAAAATGTTTATCTTTAAAATAGAATTATTCAATCTTTGTAACCTGGAAAAAAAATTAATTCATTCTTCTGAATTAGTTCCAGGGTTTTATCTGAATGCAAGTGGAAACACATAGTCCTTATTAAATTAGAGGTTTGGTATCTTATAATAATGTTAATTACTTATTTACATCTTTTAAATTTTTCTCAATTCAGGATACAAAAGTGAGGATAGTTCTGGAAATGATGTTGACGCCAACTCATCAGGTAGGGTGTCTGTTCTGTCAGCCCAAGTGCTTATCCTTGGCACAAATTTTGTATTCCATTGATGATATGCCAATTTCTAATTTCTAATTCAGCATCAGCATAAGATACTTGTATACAAGTCTGAACTCTGGTTTGCTCGAAATTTATTTGTCATTTTTCCCATTCTATGTTTTTGATAAATTGATGTTTCTTTCTGGGTACATACTATTCTTTCTAGGTAAAAGTGCATGCTTCTATTCTATTGTTCAGAAAATAACTCTATTGTGATTGTTTTCGCATTCATGCAAGTGCAGGTTTGTTTTTAAGTGAAGATGATGTTGGAACTTTAAATGAGAAACCAAAGCTCAAGAATAAAGAGTTGTCCGGTAAACGTGATCCTGAAGTATTGGAGAAAAAGTCTAAGGTCTTGTTGGATGAAAATAAATCAGTTCCAGTGGATGCATCGTCCTATATCTTAAAATGCAAATCAGTGTTTAAGTGCAGGATATGTCCTAGGATTATCTGTTTGAATGAGGCAATGTTGAGGGATCACCTGCAATCAAAGGTAATATGCACTTTTTCTTCTGGCTGTTTATTATGCTTTTACAGTATGCTCCAACCTTTTCTATTTTTTGGAAGAAATCCATGTTATTTGTAAATATTGCCTAAAAAGACTTGCATTTGGTTTATCCTTCTGATTGAAGATTTGGTTGGGTTTTGACTGTGAAAACCAAAGGAAGATATGATATCAGGATGTTCCCTCATTGCATTTAGCTGATATCAGGATGTTAATCTAGGTTAGTGGCACAAAGAGTAAATTAGTGTAAAATCAAAATGAGAATACATAGTCTTACAAAGGGAAACTGCCATAGGGAGTTAGGGACTTGTAACTCTAATATGTGATTGATAGTATCTAACTTAAGTAAAAATGACAACGGTTCTCTGCAAAGGATGTTTGAATGTAACGACCCAGGTTTGGTCTACTACCAATTACCAAAACATATTTATATATTTTTTGTCAAAAGATTTTTATGTTTATATGTATAAAATATTATGAATGAGGAGGATAAGATATCATTACTTATGATATTTCCAATCCTGCCTGAACCTCTAGCTTGATTAAATCTATTTGGTGATGCATGGATTGCTAATAAGGTAACTTGTGAAAGAGGAAAAAATACTTACCACCGATCACAATTTTAGGGAGCATATAGGTATCGGATATAGGCCCTACTCACAGGTTGAATCAAAGACATCAAACTGTCCTTTCATTCAGCACTTGAAAATATTGTGGATAAAACTTGCAACTGTTAACTGTCTATTTTTTCCTTGCCATTGTACACATTCCCTTAATGGTGAAATCTAATGCTAAATTTTCTTTAGAGACATGCTCGCTCTGAAAAGCTACTTAGAGAAGGCAGACTGAAGGCCATTCTCAACAGTGATGGCGAAATTGAGAACCTAGATGTCTCAGATATCGATACTGAGGTTAGTGCTTCAACAGCTTAATTCCATAATATTACTTATTCAAGAAACTGTTTTGTTATTTGACAAGCATTGAAAGCTAACTCATAACATTCTAGGATGATGAAGAAAAGTATCATTTTAAAAGACAGAAGCAGAATACGAAGAAATTCAAGAAGGTAAAGAATTACTAGTATTTAAATTATCAGGAAGAGTTTAAATTTACACCCCAAAGGTGATGAAAATCTATTAACATGCAGAAAAGGGACCTAAACGCAAACTCAAGAAAAATGCAGTCGCCGAAAGGTTCAGCCAAGAAAAAGGTGAAAAAATGAGAACTGAGATGGTTTATATTCAACAAGCTGTGGAGCAATTTTTTTCCTGCTAGTATGTGCAAAGCCATGCCATGTTGGGTTCTCATGTGTTCCATTGATGGTGCCTTTTGAACCTAGATTCCACCCCATTGTTCAATATTTTATGTTTTCCTACCACAGTTTTGGATTGTTCAATGTGGTGATGCCCTTCCTACAATTTCCTAGAGCATTTCTTTTTATTTTAAAAAAAAATGGAGCATAGTAATGTATTGATTAATACTTATTAGTTGAAAATACTCACCGGGTTCAGAGTTAGCCTTGTAAAGAGTACTCAAGATTTGCCAGGTTTGAAATTTTGCTTTATTTTCTTTTTCTTTCAAAAGTTTCAGAAGACATTGAAAATAAAAACAGAAAATGATGAGAATGCAATCCAACTTTGACCTTAATCTTTTTTAGAAATGTCCAATTAATGTTAAATTACTCATTAAGGCTTATCCTTCAAGTTTGTTAATTACTTTTGATCAATCCAAGTTTGTTAGTTCTTTGCAACACTTAATTAGATGAAAGCGTGGTTGATGAAAAGGTATTTGACAAAGTTGCTGCATAGCATTTTCCTTTAATTTGGATTTGGATTGATTATTACTGAAGCAGACACTTGAGTTTTTAGCTGCATTTATGGTTGAAGATATGCATCCGCTAAAAGCTATATTTTGATATATGGACAAGATTCCTTCAATCTATTAAATTGCCTCACACACCATACCTTCCTTCCAGGTCAGGTTAATAGAAGATAATGACATAACCAGTTGAAGAAAAGAAAAGAAAAGAAAAGGATAACAATAAATTTTTGGTTTCATAGATTTTAAACTAACCAATTTGGTCTTCAGTTTTGTAAATATGGAAAAGTTAGTCTTTGTATCACAAGAAACACAAATTTAAAAATAAAAAAAAGTTTTGATAACATTTAAAATGGTAAGATAGATAAAAAAAAATCATAAATAAATAAATATATGAAATTAACTATTATTCAATGATCATAATTAAATTAAAAGTGTAATTGAAAAAAAATTAATTAACCTCATATTGATATTAAAATTTAAAAAAGAATATTTTGATTTCTTTAAATTTTTGAACAAATATTTTAAAACCATTTGGTTACATTCAATTTCCATTAGTTTTGTGAAGTCTTACTATTTCACTCATACCACTATTTTTTTTAACCCTATATTCATATAATACATGTACAAGCAAATGCTTATACATGTTAGAATATTATGCTACCTAAAAAGAATATTTTATTATATGTTAAAATATTATATAGGACCTAATTAAAAAATTAAATATTATATAAGATTTAATTAAAAAATATTAAAATTTAATTAAAAATTCGATAAAATTATAATAAACATGAAAATAATTTAACATTTTTAAAAAAATATTAAAATTGATATTTTAAATAGCCCATTCGAGTTGGTCTAAAGGTACGACTAACAAGAGTCATGTAATGAGTGCTAATGTACAATAATAAAAATTAAAATAACATTGATTCATGCAAGTACAGGTATAAGTATAACCTGTTCAAATTCTTAGTAGAACTTGTCACCGAAAAAAAATTCTTAGTAGAACAAATCAACAAAGAACAAAGTACTCATGTGTGGTATGTTTTTTCCTTGTCTTGCATATTCTGAATTTTGACTCAGTTGTTTTCCTGTCTCATTGGTCTCTCTCTGTCAAATGCATGATCAATTCCCAGTTCCCACACGGTTTTCAATTATTTATTTTCCATATAACATAATAAAACCAAAAAAATAACCTCAAATGTCACTTTCAGAGTTCACCTCCCTCATTACTCTTTCCATCTCTATTGTCTCTTCTCGCTTACCTTAATAGCTTCCTTGACCCTTCAACCTTTCTTGCTTCCACTAATTTTTTTACTTTTTCAATTTTCTTCAACCATATATGGATTCACACCTCCCTTCTCTCATAAACCGTCTAGTAGTGTTTGGTTCGGTGACTTTCCTGAGAGTAGAAAAAAGCCTTACTATTCTTATTATCTATTCTGAATTAAGATTCAAGGTCGAATTTTGGAGTTATATTTATAACAGTTGTTTCAAACCATGCTGTGAATAACCCATCATTTTTCACCTTTGTAGTGTGGATTTGGTGGGGAAAAGTTTCCAACTTGGTTCATGGTTTTTATCAAATTCAGAGTTTCTGGTTTCTAAAGCCATTTGAGGTTGGTGAGTGCTATGAATTTGAGGAGTAAATGCAGCTAGAAGCTTAGAAGGTCTAATGGTAGCATAGGGAGACTTAAGATTTTGGCCATAAGGCATATAAACCATGATTAGAAATTGCGTTGGTGCTTTGAATTGGTGTAGAGGGAGGGGTGATAGTGATACTGCTGAGAAGCCACATGAACAAGGTAACAGGAACAAGTTTATTGGACTTGAATTTCCATCATTGATCAATTGTTTTTGTGTTAGTATGGAGAGGTCATTGACTTTGTCAAATCATGATTTAGTCCCTCAAATTTGTAAATTTGGGACATGTTTTTGAAAACCCCTTTTTTTCTGAAATCATAGTAGCCAGAACCTGGAGACAACATTATTTAAAAATTCTTGCAGTTGCAGGTTTTTATGGGGATTGAAGCAGGGGTGGAGGATATAATGCTGCTAAAATTAATTTTCATGCTATCAAAATTGAGTTAGATATTATCTGCTAAGCTGTATAATTTGATTGGATTCTATAGAATGAGACAAATGAAAGCTTGATCTTGTGTGATGAGCTTTAATTAAGCTTTAATTTGTTTGTGTTACTAACCCTTAGATTCAATCTTTGGAGTTGTGGCTTGAATTATATGCAGAGTTCTTTTCTTTCCTTTTCAATTTTCACTCAGATACGGTCAAAAGTTAGTGCACACCACACATATTTGATTGATACCAAGTTAGCTGTAGATAATTAAATGCATGTCAAAGCTAAGTTCAACTTGCAGATCGAATTTCTATTTATATCTGGTGACTGAAATTCAGATATCCGATTGAAGAAAAAAAGAAAAGAAAAACTGTTAATTTAAACATGATTCTTTGATATAGAATATGCCTATTTTGAATTGGACATTATCTTCCTAAAATTGCATGATGCTTGACTTGCTCTAGATGTTTTATAATTAAGAAGTTTGTGTTCTTAGATTAATTGGTGTAAGCTTTATGTGTTTGTGATATACAGTGATTGCAACGAAACAATTTACCTATAACTCATTGCAATCGGCAACTGGAGATTTTCACCCTTCAAGCAAACTTGGTGGAGGAGGTTATGGAGTTGTCCACAAGGTGATAGAGAAGGCCACAATTTTAATTTTTTTTTCACATTGTAGTTTTTGGAAGATTGTGCAATCCATCATGACATTTTTTTTCCCTTTTACTGATGAGTAAATGATTGTGCATTTGCAGGGAGTTTTAAGAGATGGTACTCCAGTCGCCATCAAGTCTCTTTCTGTAGAATCTAAACAAGGAACCCGTGAATTTATGACCGAAATCGATATGATATCGAATATACGGCATCCAAATCTTGTTGGACTAATCGGCTGCTGTGTCGAGGGTAGTCATCGAATATTGGTGTATGAATTTCTGGAGAACAATAGCCTTGCCAGTTCTTTACTTGGTAAATATTGTAACAACTTGAATGTTAATTTATCTGTGAGTCTTACCTGAGTTTGATGGCTACAATTGGGAGTTCTAGTTCTTCCTAATGTACAACTTCCCTGCTTGATTAAGATTCAGTTACCCAATAAATTCCCTTGTGTGCATAACTATAACTTGGCTACAACTTCCTAATTGTTGTTTTAACACTCAAGTAAACTGGTTAATTCTAATGTAGATTTAACTTTTGTTTATTACAGGTTCTAAAAGTAAATATGTTGCTCTTGATTGGCTGAAGAGGGCTGCTATTTGCCGTGGTACAGCTTCTGGTTTGGTGTTCCTCCATGACGAGGCGCAGCCAAACATTGTCCACAGAGATATCAAGGCCAGCAACATCCTTCTGGACAAGAACTTTAGTCCAAAAATCGGAGATTTTGGTCTCGCAAAACTTTTTCCTGATAATGTGACCCATGTTAGCACTCGAGTCGCAGGAACTGTGTAAGTGCAGATGCCTTGTTTGTATCAGTAGTACTGTTTTTTCAGTTTATAAGTATGGAGTTAATTAAATTTCAATGTTGAAACATTACTAAAGAATATCATGTCATGTTTAATAGAAGTACTAATGGGATTTAGTGAGTGGGAAAATGTAAAATAAGAAAACCATAAGAATATATAAAAAAAAAAAAGACTTTTAAAACTTAAACAGATCTTTTGTGTACCAAAAGAAAAATTAGAAGTAACTCTGCATGATCTTTGTATGAGATTTGGTTTAACTGAGTTCATTTCTTTTTGTATCTCCAGTGGATATCTGGCACCGGAATACGCACTTCTAGGACAGCTTACAAAGAAAGCAGATGTATACAGTTTTGGGGTTCTCATGCTTGAAATAATCAGTGGTAAAAGTAGTAGCAAAGCTGCATTTGGAGAAAATCTTTTGGTTCTGGTGGAGTGGGTATGTTTCTGGTTTATTATTGATTTGATGCATGCTTCCATTCTGGGATCTTGCTTTGATATATCTGTTGTCATTGTAAAGTTGGAATTTGAATCTCCTCATGCATCTTGAACGCTTTTAGTGTATGATCTTTATTAAACAATGATAAGGACTGATTTGTCTAACAAATAAAAAGTTAAGAACTGATTCGGTTATTAAAATTTGTTGTGAATTAAAATTTCTACTAAAAAAATCTTCAGGGACTAATGAAAAGTATTACTGGTATTTTTATATGGACAGTGCTTACAAATTAAACAATTAAAACTGTGCATGCTCATGTGTATTGATTGGAAAGTGGTGTTTAGAAAGTTGCAATATCTTTGTTTCAACTGAACAGAACAGGCATGTGTTTGTGCAGGCTTGGAAGCTCAAAGAGGAAAATAGGCTTCTGGACATTGTCGATCCGGAACTAGCCGAATTCGATGAGACGGAGGTTTTCCGGTTCATTAAGGTGGCTCTATTTTGCACACAGGCCGCAGCTCAGAATCGGCCTAACATGAAGCAAGTGATGGAAATGCTTTCAAAGGATGTTCATATAAACGAGAAGGCGTTGACTGAGCCTGGAATATACAAATGGCACAACTCTAGTAAGATGGGAGGAGGAGGTTCTTCGAACGAGACACCATCTTCTCAACAATTCAAGAACAAAAAATCCGGAAAGTCACATGAAACCTCAATGAACTTTAGCAGTAACGACTTCGTGACAGATATGCTCCCCAGATAATTGTTACATATATTGATGATGTTAGCTAACATGCACATATATGGAGACATCATTGATGGCTATAGTATTCTGGATCATCGTTGAGAAAATTAACAGGTTTAGACTTTTGAGATTCTTTTAGGTGCAAACAATATTGTAGTTTCTTTCTCACCGGTTTAAATGTTGTAGTTTCTACTCTGGAGGAATAATTAAAAGAGATGTTAGTATGAATGAGGGTACAAATATGATTTATTGCAAGATACTATGATGTTAGAAATGTGCTAGGATAATGGAGCTCTAGTTGTTAACGAACAAGTGAAATTGCATTTCAGGTGTTCTCTCTTGTTTTCACTTTATTATATTATTAAGTAATACACTTTAATATGTGAAATCACATATGAGAAGGTGACTCCTCGAGTTGTCCTCAACCATATATTTCGAGAGACAGTTAAATATAGTTCAGATATGCGTTAAATTAGTCATTGATCTAATAGGCTGGGATATTATAAAAAGACTTTATAAAAATTATCTAACTAATTATCTTGGCAAGTCAACTAAGTTAATGAGCGAATGAAGTCACACCCTTTGCAAGCTAAGGTATGAAGATCTAATAATCCTAGTTTGGACAAATTGGTAGAGAAGAGACCTCGAGATAGAGACTTAGTGCGAAAATCTGGTAACAAGTGTGTCAAACCAATGTGTAGTTTTTCCTCAAGCAATGTGACAATCCTCTTCATGTGCTTCTGTATTTTTCAGAGAAGATTGAATTCACTACTATGTGTATAGCAGACTAGCAAGATAGTTGTTTGCTTCTTCTGTTAAATGTGGCAAGAGCTCTCTACTTCCAATCCAAAGTTCCAATATCGTTTTGGGAAGAGTGTGTGATCACTGCAGCCTTTCTGATCAATAGAATCCCAAGCTTACTACTCAAGTTCAAATCTCCTTTTGAACTTTTGTATGATAAGAGCCCAACTTATGCAGCTTTGAGGAATTTTGGATGCCTAGCTTATGCAGTTACTCCTGCAGAACACAGAAGTAAATTCTGTCCATGATCAGATCCATCAATATTTGTTGGCTATCCTATTGGTTATAAGGGATATAAGTTATATAACCTCAGAACCAGGCAGTTCTTCATCTCTAGAGATGTGATTTTTCCTGAACACATCATGCCATTCTGCTCCTCCACTCATGTACAAACACTGATGATATCTTCCATGACTTTGTCTTATCCAAACCTGCCACAGATATACCTCTAACCACAGCTACAACATCACAAACACAACAACAGCCTCCTTCACCCTCATCTCCTTCTCCAGAACCAACAACACACACACCTTCATCTCCAGTTCCCATAATTCCAACCAAAACCACCATCCAACCTTCTTACCTCAAAGATTACATCTGCCATACCACTCCTTACCCAATAACAAACTATATCAGCACTCACAAACTCAACCTTAGCTATCACCACTGTATAGCAAATGCCAATGTCATCCCTGAACCCCAATTCTATCATCAAGCTGTAAAATTTCAAGAATGGAGACAGGCTATGAAGGAGGAATGAACTTGCTGCATTAGAGGACAATCACACATGGGAGCTAGTTCAACTACCAAAGGACAAGCATCCCATTGGCTGCAAATGGGTATATAAGGCCAAGATGAAAGTTGATGGCACCTTAAAAAGATACAAGGCTCGTTTAGTTGCAAAGGGCTACACACAATAAGCTGTCATTGATTTTAGAGACACCTTTAGCCTAGTGGCTAAAATCACCACTGTCAGAGTTCTGCTTACTATTGCAGCTGTCAAACAGTAGAGTTTACTTCAATTAGATGTAAACAATGCATTTCTAAATGGAGAATTAGATGAAGAAGCGTATATGGATCTCCCATTGGGACACCTTCAGAGGAATACTGGTTTGGTATGCAAACTCACTAGATCTCTCTATGGATTGAAACAAGCATCAAGGCAATGGTTCAACAAGTTTTGTTCAACCTTGCTGCAACATGGGTTCAGGCAATGCAAACAGGATTACTCCCTATTCTGCCTTGGAGAAGGGGATTTAACAACTTACCTCATAGTTTATGTGGATGACATCATCATTGCTGGTCCGAAACAAGAGTTGGTAGATCAAGTGAAGCTCCAACTACAAGCAATCTTCAAACTCAAGATCCTTGGTGATCTCAAATTCTTTCTTGGTCTTGAGCTGGCAAGATCACAGAAAGGAATTTCCCTTACTCAGAGGAAGTACACTCTCTCCCTCCTTGAAGATACAGGTTTTCTAGATTGTAAGCCTGCTAATTCACCTATGGAAGCAAATCTGAAGCTACGAGCTGCTGAAGGAGAACCTGTCCCTGATGCCTCAGCTTACAGGCGTCTCATTGGCAGACTAATGTATCTAACTATTTCTAGGCCTGACATCACCTTTTGCAGTGGTAAAATTAGCTCAATACATGTCTGATCCAAGGGTTCCTCACCTTACTGCTGTACATCATGTCTTGAGATACTTGAAAGGAGCTCCAGGTCAGGGATTGCTATTCTCAAGCAGAATGTTGTGTCTCGAAGCTCTACTGAGGCTGAGTATTGAGCTTTAGCCAATGCCTCTTGTGAAATTGTAGCAATTATAGCTCTTCTCAGGTTTATGAGCATTGAAGTCAAATCTGGCATGATGTTTTGTGACAATCTTTCTGCAATTCAGATGACTACCAATCCAACATTGCATGAAAGATCCAAGCATATCGAAATTGACTATCATTTCATTAGGGACAAGGTTGCAGATGGTGTTGTCAAACTTGTTCATGTCCCAAGCAAGCATCAACTAGCAGATTTACTAGCTAAGTCTCTCCCTGCTCCATAGTTTTGTTTTCTAATGGCCAAGTTGGGAACATACAACTTGTATGCTCTAACTTGAGGGGGAATGTTAGCAGTTAGCAGTAGCAATTAGCAGTTAGTTGCAGTTTTACCACAGTTAGTTAATTTTCTTGTGATATAAATTAACTATAGTCAGGTAGTTATATGCAGTTAGAATTATGGTTAGTAATCTGTTATAGATCAGTTAGTTAGTTTGTATCATTGATGTATATATATAGTTGTAACCACATTCATTGAGATATAATGAAATCATTTCTCTCATTCTTTATTCCCAACTCACAGAGTTCTACTCTGATTTCTCTCATCTAACAACACATGCAACTTTCAGTAGGATAAGAAACTACCATGATTCTTCTTAATTTTGATGCACTTAAAAAATGTTTTACATATTTAACGACACATAATAAAAAATAATTTTCTTTTGCTTTACTATGTAATTAGTAATTTTTTTAAAAAATGATTACACATTTGTATAAAACGTTCTACACAATTAAAATTAAACTATTTTTCATATTTTGTCAACCTAAATATAAATTCTATAAACTAGAATATTTTCCGCGCATTGTGCAGAGTGTTCAATCGATATGCATATTTATTTTAAATTTGTTTACAATATTATCTAAAAAATAAAATACTCAAGGTCAATGATAGACTTGTTACGTCTTGTTTTTTATATTTTTCTTTTACAAAATCTAAACTAAAAAAATATTGTTTCTTTTACATTTTGCAATCGCTATATCATAATGTCTTTGGTCAACTCACTAAATTAGACAATTATCAATTAACTAACTTATACTTTGATAAAAAAAAACATAATCATGCACTTATTAGGTTTAATAAAAATACAAAAAATTTTAATTAATAACAAAATTTTCTTCCCATTTTTATTTTCATATTTTTTATTGTAAATTTAATTTTGAAA
>JASCZI010271972.1:38768-48929 GCA_036250425.1 Stylosanthes scabra
ATTGTAAATCTTATTTTTATCCCAAAATATTACCTTATTTAAATATATTTAATAATTCAAAATTTAAAGTTTTGTATGTGAAGTGGGAGAAAAAGAAGGTGAAAACAGCATTGTATAAATTATCTTTTAATTAATCTTTTGAATCTCGCGCCATGTTAAATTGCAACACGTTACATGGTTTTTTATATAATGGTGCATTGATGGAATGCGTTTACGTAATGACACATGTCAATTTATTTAAAAGCTTGACACTTGTCAAATAAATAGACTATTACTACTCAATCTTTATAATTTATTTATAATATAATAATAATTTATAATAAAATAATATCTTTATATAGTGAAGATAAAAATCAAAATATTTTGTTAAGATGAAACCACAAAGAAATGTCTTCAAAAGACTTAAAAATATGACAAAATAAAAAGGGAAACACTACATGCATTTATACATCTTTCCAACAAAATAATTTTTATTTTCTTTTCTGTAATTCATATTTCCTGTGCTAGACTATATGCTCAACTCATATATTTAATGAGTAAATCCATATGAATGGATACATAAATATAAATATATAAATATATGTATGGCGAGATTTATTTAAATAAAAATGTCTTATACTATATAAAAATATAAAAAAATGTGATTCCTCTTGGAATATTTAGTCAAAAGACAAACTGTCACTCACATTCACGTTAGAAAATCAAAACATGCACTTTGAGCTGAACATACATACCGTTGATAAGCTCCGTTTTTATTAACCAACGGTGGATGCTCATGCAAGGTGTCCAAAATAGTATCGTTCTCCGTCACACCTGCGTAACCTTAGCATTTCCCCAAGTCCCAAGATCACAACTTAGGGGCACGCTAGTAATTTCATACAGCACCCACGTTTCATGTACAACAGAAACCTCCACCCTTCTCTTATAAATATTGAATCGCTGTGTTACTTTCAAAACCGCAAGCTCCGTAGAGAGAGAAAACGCAAACGAGAGGAACAAAAGTAGAGAGAGAAAGAGAGAGTGTGAGGAAAAAACTGAAAGAAAAAAAAAAGAGAGCTAAGACAGAGTGAGAGAGGGACAGAAGGAGAGTGAGCAACTTCGCGCGCTAGCGAGCGAGACATGAGAAGAAGCTTAAAACGACACCGGAAAATGCCGTTTCAAACTCTAAACGACACACTCATTCTCTGAGCATTATCGTATTCCTCCCGCCGTTGCCGTTTTTTCATCATCTCGTCGTCGCTTCTTCGCCTCCGGAAAAAATTGAAACTCGGCAAGTGCAGTTACATAGCAGGATAGGAAAATGAGCCGTTTAGGGTTCAGAACTGAGGTTTACAACTCGGACATGCGTTTGGGCGAACTCGACGTCGTTTCGTTCCCAACGTTCCCGAACTTCCGGTTCCCGAACGATGAGATTCGAATCCGCCACATGTCGCCGAAGAGCGAGCGTTGCCCTCCGCTCTCGGTGCTCCAAACCATTTCCGCTTTCGCCGTTCGATGTAAGCTCGAGTCCTCACTCCCCGTGGAGCAGCCTCACTTAACCAACCTTCATGCCAGTTGCTTCTATGAACTGATGGTACTAGAGAAAAACTAATGTCATTTAATGATTCGGTTATGATCTCCGCCGCAGTTGATATCAATTTTAAAGCAGATTCTGATTAGTAGATGAGTTAGATTTTAATTTAGGGGGATTTTATTTCTGATTTCAATTTTTGAGGTTGAGTCTTGACGTTGTTGTAAGGTGCTTCTTAATTTGAAGCTTTTTTATTTGTGATTTGATTACTTAATTTAGTTTTTGTGCTGATTGTGGATTTAGACGGCGGTGGCGGTGGTTGGAGAGGAGGAGATTCATCTGGTGGCGATGCCAAGTAAGAGGAAGAAATTCCCATGTTTCTGGTGCTATGCCGTGCCAAAGGGTTTGTACAATTCGTGTTTGGGGATGCTGAATATGAGGTGCCTTGCGATCGTGTTTGATTTGGATGAGACTCTTATAGTTGCCAACACGATGAAGTCGTTTGAAGACAGGATTGACGCCCTACGTGGGTGGCTCTCACGGGAGACCGATCCATTGAAGGTTCAGGGGATGTCTGCGGAGCTCAAACGGTGCCTTGAGGACCGCCTGCTGCTGAAGCAGTATGCGGAGAATGACACTGTCATGGATAACGGGAGGGTTTACAAGGTGCAGATGGAGGAGGTGCCTGCCTTGTCTGATAACCACGAGAAACGTATTCGCCCTATTGTGAGGTTGCCAGAAAAAAACATTGTTCTCACTCGCATCAACCCTGAGGTATAATATAAAAAACTATGTGTTTACTTGCGAAAACTTTCCCCTTTATTTGTCATTGTTAAATTAGTTGTTGCACTTGCGTTGTACTTTATAGAGGGCTAGTAGTAGTTGGGGAGTGCTAATTGTTGAGCCAGTGGGTTTAAGTTTGAGGTTTATTAATTGGGAAAAGCTTTGTTAGGAGGTTATGTTTTCCCAGTTGTTTGTTGATTTTTGGGAATTTAGTTGATTGGGAAGTAAGAATGCATATACGTATGGAGAAGACATTAGAGACAGCTAGAGGAGTTAAATTATCTTTGTGGAATCTTTACAGATCCAGCGTTTTTTATGGTAAACTAGTAATGCTTAGTGCTTGTGTCCTCACCCCTGATTGTTTAACATAACAACCCCTATAGTTAGCATTAGTATACAACCAAATGGGTCATACCCATACTTATAACAATTATAAAATACAGAACTTGCTTGGGGTGATTGTTTGAATTATAGGAATTCTAGCGTTAATCTCTTTTGTTTATTCCATTGTAAAAGTGGTTCCTACTTTTACTTGCATTAGGGGTTTCTTTTCCTAAGCCTTGAAATAATCGATCTTCACTCATCTGTCTCTTATTTTTAGTGCCGAATTTAGATGCACTGTTTCCACCCTAGAAAGAGAGTTGATGGGTGACTGGGATGCATTTTAGTGAGTTACTTGTATTTAGGATAATTTGTCAATTAAGAATTCTTATGGATTAATAATTATGTTGGCACTTATTTATGTCTACCATTTTTTTTTTCTCTTCCGCTTGTACGTTGGCATGTATAATAATGTTAGCTTCATTTTCCTTGAAATGGCTTGTATAAGTAAAATCAGCTTCGTATCCTTTGAAATTGTTGCTTTTGTTGCATAGAAAGTTTTAGTTAAATAAAGTAGCTGAATTATAAACGTTGCCGCAAGATTTAATCATTGAAGTACAGAAACACCAGTTGGGTGCTGTGTCTAATAGGAATCTTAGAAAGAGAAATGTTGAGAGGGAAACAGAGAGAATGGGAGAAGAGGGAGATCTCTGAATATTCTTGTGTTGATGATCTAAATGATACAATTGCAGTCGGTTGTGCACCAAGCCAGGCTAGGGATTCTACATTGTTATGGTTACAGCTATACCTGCCATCCTAGTCTATCCTAGCTTACTCTATTAGTTTCTAACGTTTATGCCCATAATTATATGACACTGGGTTGTGCAGCAAGCCAGGCTACGGATTCTACATTGTTATAGTTACAGCTATACCTGCCATCCTAGTCTACCCTAGCTTACTCTATTAGGTTCTCACATTTTGACACATGCCCATTATTATATGACATAATAATGATGCACATTTCTACATGTTCAAGTAAAAATTATTATTATTATTGTTATTATTATACAAAATAAGACAACATACTTAAGGATGATGAAGAATGTTTAATTTGGTGTCTTTGTTAATGATTTAATATTTGTGCCATATAGATTTTAATATTAACTCTATTTTTAATCATTATTCCCTGTGGGTTTGGATGTTGATTCTTATGCCAACAAAGTATCAATTCACTCACACTGCCAATTTTTATTATGTCAAAATAAATAAATTTTGGTTAGTTTTGCGTTTTGTACAAATTTCCCCTTCACTTTCTTTCAATATCTATCGTACTGTGTGCAACTCATTACTTGTTTATATGATTTTGTCCGTAGGGGAGGTTTTTCATCAATGAGATTCACCTAACCGGTGCTGTGTTTGGAAACCTTTTGAACTGTTTCAATTTTATTTCTTCTTTTTTCTTCACATAGATTCGCGATACTAGTGTACTAGTGAGGTTGCGCCCTGCTTGGGAGGATTTAAGATGCTATTTAACTGCAAAAGGACGCAAGAGGTTTGAAGTGTATGTTTGTACAATGGCTGAAAGGGATTATGCTTTGGAAATGTGGAGGCTTCTTGACCCAGAGTCACATCTTATAGGTTCGAAGCAAATTCTTGATCGTGTGATTTGTGTTAAAGCAGGTATTCTTTCTATTATTCATAAGCTTTTGCACTTTCTTTGATGCTTGTCGGTTGTCACCTTTAAACGTAATGAGATTTTCAAATTATTTTGTAGAACTTAATTTGAAATATCATTAAATTTCCAAGCATTTATTTCTCTAAGGGATCTTGTTATTTTGTTACAGCAATAAGTTGAAAACTAGTTTGATTTTCTCACCACTTCACATTATAATATATTTTTTTGGTATAGTGGTTAATTTGGTATTTTTTTTTGTTTCTTTTTTGTTCTTCATATTCTTATGGAGTAATTTGCAGGCTCACGAAAATCCTTACTAAATGTTTTTCATGATGGTATATGCCATCCTAAAATGGCAATGGTGATCGATGATCGATTAAAAGTTTGGGAAGACAGAGACCAGCCTAGGGTTCATGTGGTTCCTGCCTTTTCTCCATATTATGCTCCGCAAGCTGAGGTATGGGTTTGCTAGGGAGTATTTGCTACTCCCAAATTGATAATGCCACTTCTAATTTTGTGATTTTACTCAATACAAAACACATCTACAACAACATCTTATCAAATTGGGACTAACATAAAATATGGTGTGGCAATATACGCACCATTTTATTTATCTTTTATTTTATTTTACTTTAAATGTGTTGTTGGTAGAGGAGTGAATTGTTTTTGGGTATAGTGGAGGAGGAGGAGCAACTGAGGGTTAACCGAAATTTGGGAGTGAAAAACTAAAAGCGATATAGTAGAAGGGGTTTGGACTATATGGTTGGAGCATCATGCACACATTTTCAATGACAGATTTTCTAACAAGCATGTGTTATGGAATGGGATTAGACATCTAGCATCTTTATGGGGGGACTTTCCTTCTCATAAATGTTAAGAGATTGGAAAGCTATGCTTTATAGACAAATCTCATTTTGGTTTTCTTTTTTTAGGGGAACCCTTATCCCTAATCTTTTATTATCCTTCTCATCTCAATGAACTTCTTTTATCCCAAAAAAGAAAAGTTACATAGTAGAATAGTGACTAGCACTTCCCTCTCAGGGTTTTAAAATTTGTAATGTTTATAAATTGGGGAAACAATGATATATAAATCTTAATCTTTATAATGTATTTAAATATTTCAGTAATTTCTGGATTTCTTTTTTAGACTGCCAATGCTGTTCCAGTCCTATGTGTAGCCAGAAATGTTGCATGTAATGTCAGAGGTTGTTTTTTTAAGTAAGTTGTATGCTCAACTTTTCAACTGTTTTATACACTCAATATTCTTCCCCATATGTTTTTAATTTACTTTGTTATGACTTGGGGTCAGAGAGTTTGATGAGATTTTATTACAAAGAATTGCTGAAATCTTCTTCGAAGACGATGTTGTAAGCTTACCTCACCCTCCGGATGTGAGCAACTACCTGATGTCAGAGGTAGTGAATTGAAATTTGGAATATTTATAATTTTAAATTCAGCAATTATAGTAAGCTATACGTGTGATTTTACAGTTACAGTTCTGAAATGTTTATTTAGCTGTTGCTGAACTATTGACAAGTTCACTTGATGGCAGGATTTACCAAATGGTAATTCTAATGCGCCTATCAACGAAGGAATGAATGGTGCAGAAGTTGAGCGAAGGTTAAGTCAACCTGTAAGTTCTAATGTTCTGTTCCTGCACTATGTCTACGATACATGTTTTGAAACTTTATACTGAGTCGTTGTGGGAAATTTCTTTTGTTCTGCATTTTACAAATTTTGAAGCCCATAGAACTTTTATGTCCTTGTAACGTTTTTAGTCTCTTTTGATTACCTGTGTTTTCAGGATGATAAGCTATCTGTTGTTGTAGTCAATCGGCCTGTGGTAAACAATGCTGAATTCAGACCTGAAACTTCTCAACCAACAGCTGGTATTATTTCAAATATCGCTGGCCCTGGATCTTCAAGAACCCCAATTCTGTCTCAGAGTATGGAACATCTTTAAGATTTTATTTTTTGGTGGTGAAAATATGTGATCTTTTAATGTTTTCTTTCCCAACCTTTGTCTCAGAACCTGGTTTGCTTGGACCTCCAGTCAGGCATGATGTCAACTCTCTTGATCGTGATCATGATATGAAAAAAGGACTATTAACGATGAGGCATGGTCCAGATATAAGAGGTCAAACTTCAGTTGAACCCCCACTTATGTCAAAGCCGCCTCCACCCCTACCCCTACCCCCACAACCATCTTCATCTTCAGTGCAGTCACATGGAGGCTGGTTGGTAGATGATGATATAAGCAGCAGATCTCATACAAATAGCCGGCCTTTTGCATCTTTTAAGGAACCCAATGCACTAAAATCTGACAAGCATCAGGCTCAACAAAAACCGTTTTCCCATAGTATGGTAGTTTCATCCTCCAATGTGTTACTCTCGCCAGCATCACAACTTAAGGCTGAAGAGGTTTGTAGTTGAAATTTTTTGGAAGTGTTGTGTGGAGTATTTTAAAATTTAAAGTTTTGAGCTTGCTTACATGCAGGCATCATCAATGAGTGACTTGCAGAGGCAGAATGCACTGTCAAAATCCCAGCTTTCAGGTATCTCTTGTTCTTGTTACTAAATTTTCTAGGTACATCCTGATAGTTTCTGTGTGATCCCTTTGAAATTTATTCAACATTCGTTTCAAGTATGATGAAGTGTTTGGGTGTAAATGGAACTATTTTGTCTATGGTTACTAGGGCAATTATACATGGGTTTTACACTGGACTAATGCAGTTGTCGATGTATCTTTTTCTTGAAAATATCAAGATCTGAAATTTGAATTTAGAGCAGGCAAGCAGCATCATGTTCTAGTTAAGCAACTTGTATGCCATGCTATTTCTGTGCGATTAACCTTTAACTATACAATAATTAATATAGACAACTTCATTTTTTTCTCCAACAATTTCACCTATTTCATCTCTTGGCTTCCCTGGAATGCTATCTTTATAACCTGTTCTTCTCCTATTCGCTTTTGTTTCCCTTAAATGCTATCATATACTAAGTTGCCACCTGACTAACAACCTACATTTTGATGGGGTCCAGCTATGGTTTCTTGAGCATTCAAAGATTGGTCTGTAACCCTAGAATAAATTAGCCTTGTAAGATATTTCTTCAGGTGGTAGGTATCTTTATGTTGTGTAAACAATTTTCTTTTCTCCTTTTTTTTCTCTCTCTCCAGTGATTAGTGTAGTAAAATGTATTAGAGAATATCAAAGAGTAACTGACTAAATTTATTATCCTGCTTTCCTCTATAACTGTCTGATAACTTTTTAATTAGAGAAGATCAAAGATAATCTCAGGTCAATACCAGCTAATGGCCTTGAAACTTTTTTATCTGGTAGCAATAGGAGAGTTTTCTCCAATTATATGAGATAGGGTGCTAATGACATGCTTAAGATCCCAAATAGATAGGCATAGGATTTCTTTTAGGGCACCCACCGCGCTGAAGACTAGGCAGCCTGTACCTCCTGGATATCAGGGTTTTTCACCTTGCAGAGGGGATCACTGCAAAACACAGCATTACTTCTGTACTCATGCACTTTGATAGAGCCTTACCTGTAATCTCTTGAGCCAATTGAGTCAGCTGAGTTTGGCAACAGGGTTTCTAAATCCTTTAAGCCACTATTATTATTGATCTAATGCAAGCTATCCAACATCTCTTAGATAATTTTCTTATGTAAATACCCACTCATATTTGTTATGTTCCCGGCAGGGAACTCTTTGGCATATCTGTGCTTCATTTTTAGGTAATATTGGATAGGTTCCATCTGTATTTGCATTTATAGATATTCACTGGGGGAGGTTTGTGCATTTATGTAGTTTCATTACATTTTCACTGCTATACTGAAGTTTGTAACGTTTTGGGATTTTGATGTCAGTCAGCTGAATCTTCAAATTACTATTTTTCTAAATAGTTTGGAACGCTAGACAAGGACATGTTCAGGGACTTCGGTTGAAAAAAAAAGTTTTCAACGGATGCATTAGCATGTTTTTTTCATCTACTGTCTATTTAATTGCTTCCATTGTTTTGTTATTGACTAAGCTTTTTAGCAGAGGATGGAATATCCCCAAATCATGCATCTTCTAACGGCAAAGATATTCAAAATGAACCTGGAAAACTAAACATTTTACCTTCTGTTGCTATTGGAGTGCTACAAGAAATAGGCAGGCGGTGTTGCTCTAAGGTACATTTGGTTTCTGCAAGTGAGAATGTTTTTGCTTCTTTACTTGAAGTTAATTACCATGGTTTCCTTTTTTTTTAGGTTGAATTTAAGTCTATTGTAAGCACCAGCAAAGACTTGCAGTTTTCAGTGGAGGTCAGCTTAAGTTCTGTTTCTTGTAGTCATTTTTAGTGATTATAGGATGGTTTGTGTATGTTTTGATTTATGTGCGAGTTATGTTTACATAATACGCATTGGTTAATTATTATTTACTTAAGTTGCAGAGATTTTGTTATGTTACTCTGAAGTTTAGTGGGGCATCATAGGCACTCTTTTATGAAGATTTATGGTCTGATGTAACCTTCAAAACATACTCCTATACCGATACAGATTGTGTCTTGAAATCTTAAAGAATAATCTATTTTTTTTTCACGTGGGAAGATAAATCTTTTTTTCCCCAGATTAGTTAAAGTTGACATTGTTTATTTGTTTTAGATGCATGCTACTTTTTCCAGACCATACTCATGCAGACCTGCTTATAGCCAGGTCACCTTGGCTTTTGGTCGGTGGTCAATCTTTATTGACTACTTTTCTCCCTCATTACTCTTGCATCTTCAAATAACTTGGGTTATGAACTGTATGATTCTTGTGTTTAGGTACTATTCACTGGTGAGAAAATAGGTGTTGGTATGGGTAGGACAAGGAAGGATGCTCAACAACAAGCTGCTGAGAATGCTCTTCGCTGTTTGGCAGGTAAAATGTTTCTCAAAGATAATCCTAAGTTTTCATTGTAATATTTCCTTGATAGTAGGAACGGAGAGGAATTTCTTGAGAGTTGTTACATTTTGAAGATCATTGTTTCTCTTTTGATGTGAAATATAAGTGAATTTCGTTTTCTTTTGGGTGAGAAATAGCACTTGATGTTCACAAGTGTCTTTGTCTATGTACTTCCAGTACTGTGTTTGCATGCAGAACAGTCTTCAAGATTCTTTTTGTTGATTATTTGCTTATTTATGAAACTTACTGAGGCATTCAGGATAATTTGGAGTGAGATAAAACTGAAAGAATATCCGTTGGTACTGATTTTGTGTTATTACTTATACACTAAACCTTTTTTGGTAAAAAAAAAGAAACTGATACACTAGAACCTGCTCTGTGCTTTGTGATGATCTGATCATATATGTTAAGGTAGAACTTATTAGCTAAGGAACTTGGTTCAGAAGGAAAGTGCTTTTTGTATTTTAATGATGAGGGCATGAGGAGTTTCTTCTCTGGCTTTGCCTGGTATTGGTTGATGTTGATTATATATTCTGTGATGATTGATTTTAACAATTATTTTCTTTATGGTGGGTCTCTGTTCGCTATTTGAGGCTTTTGAGCTATATCAAGGAAATTAATGCATTTTTGGTATATGGAATTGCAGAGAAGTATGTAGCACATATGGAGCCTCAATGTAGAGCTGTTGATTGCGAATTTGACAAGCTTTCTCTTGGACATGAAAATGGTTTCTTGTGGGATGAGGTCACTCCGGAGTCTAGTGAACAGCAAAGGAAAGAAGGATTGGCCAAAGAAAGTGCTTCTGAGGTGGGGATTTCTAATGTATCTAATTGTTGATTTGACTTGTTTGTTTTAAGGAAATAGGTGATGCTTGGATAAGGGGTATGTGGACTAGAAACTCCAGATGATGCCTGGTGGTTTTATAGAGAATCACT
>JASCZI010271972.1:48939-68999 GCA_036250425.1 Stylosanthes scabra
TTGGGGAGTGAGCTGGCTTCATGTCTGCTACTGCTGTCTTAAACAGGCTTCTTAAATTCCTACTTAAAAGGTAATGGCTTGGTAGTCAGTCCTTGGTATCTGCCCATTATCCAAGTATTCCCTACCAGTCATTTCAGCAATAATGCTGTTTCATGCCTCTTAATTATGTAGATGTTTCTTTCTGGTTCTTTCTAATTATTTTTGTTGTTTAGTGTCTTCGGTTTAATTAATTTAAGATCAATCTATGGTTATATCCATGGATTCTTTATACACTCAAATGACTGGTCTGCATGCGTTTGCTGAGACTAGACTCTTTCTTTTGTGGTGGTGGTGGTGTGAAGTCTTGAGTCTTCAGTCCAGTAAAAAGTTGATCTACTTGGTGATCTATGAATCGCTTAACTTGACATGTAGGTGTAATTATCCTATTAATTAACTATGATTTTCAGGCTTCAGATGCTGAGACAAAGCTCACTCCACCTAATGCCACTATCGTGCAAATAGAGAAGCGTTCCAGTTCCCCCAGGTAACTTGGGTTATATGTGCAATTCCCTAATTTCGTTTGGTTGAACGAGTTTTTTGTTGGTAAAAAGGAAAGGGGTTCCGTTTCCAACTCGGAGTATAGTGCTTCCCAATTCTAGTCAAACTAAAAAGCTTTATTTCGCTTTTGAGCAAGGTGCAGTGACTTGCACTTAAGGCACTGACTCTTCATTAAGATTTCCCTCATCGTAATTCAAGTGTGAATGCTTAGTTTTGTTAATTCTCCTTTCAGGTTTCCCCAGTCTATTCCTAATAAACGGTTGAAAGAATGAGTATGTTGTAAGAGGAAACAAAATCCTACCATCATTGTATTAAACAGAATCTTCTTACCTTGAGAAACGGCATATAATCATTTTGAAGGCATCAAAAGGTCTTGTTGTATGTTATTTGCTTATGTAATATATGCCATAGCGTTTTTGGATATGCTCAGGCTACTCTTGTTAATTTCTGTCACTATAGAGGGGGCATATGTTTTTTGGTTCTGCCCTATCATTTTTTCACATTTTTAGGATCTGGTATAGCCTCATTGTTAATGTTTCATTAGTTCAAACATATATTACATGAAAAGAAATATAATTTGTAATCTAATAGGTTTCCCCCCAACCTCTACCCATTGCTTTGTTGCTTTATAGTTGAAGGTTGGCCCCTTCTTTATAGTTGATCCTTTTGATTGGACTAATTTGAGACGGTTATGTAACGATTGTTTGTCAAATTTGGACCATGTATTGTTTGTTAAAGCATGTCCACAGGGGGATAGGCATTTTTGTGTGCGTGCGTGTTCTACCAATACCAATTTAACGAAAATTTAAATCTTATAAGCAAAACTTAATCTTGCAATTTGCAATGCGTTTTTGTACATAATTTGGATTTATAAACATGAGAACACTGATGAAACTGCTGTGTTTGGTAATTAACCTTGAACCCTGTTTGAATAGATGGTTCAGATTGGCACAACAGTTTCAAACTCGTTGATGTGTTACAGTGTAATTTAAAGGATTAGATGATATGAATAAGTCTTAGATTTACCGTTCCTTTTGGTGTTTCTCTACAGCTGATGTTAATTATCATTTCAAGAAGGGATAACATAACGGGGTTTCATTTTGCAAACATATTCTCTTTATGACTGTAAGTATCCTATTATTATTGAAGTTGCCTCTATTAGCATTCTGAATGCCGAAATGTAAAAATAAAATCAAAGGATTACATATATTTCGAAATTACACCGAGAAAGATTGTGTTAAAAATCAAAATTGTTTTTTCTTTTTTTGGTCCATAATGTTTTCATACCATTTCAAATTCGTCCTTATGTTGAATACTTGATGAGGGCGACAGCACGACACTGGAGGAGCAGTCGGGGATGGCTATAAGCGCTACACTAGAGGCTTGACGATGTTGGCTTGCTGCAGCCTGGAGGTGCTTCATTGGTGCAGTGGAAGGTGGTTATGCGAGTTGCAATCAAAAGTTTTGCTGCTTCCAAAAGTGAACTGTCAAAGCTCTTCGGGAGTCTGTTTCACTGAAAGGAAGTTATTCGATACATACGTAAGTTGATATATATATTAAAGTAAAATATAGATATAGTTCTCCACATTCTTTTAATAAAATCTACATCTTTACCGTTTACATCTTAGCCGAATATACTTTTTTAACTCAATTGTAAATTACATTTGTCACTGTAATTTTAAAACCCTGGTATCTATTTTATTTTTATAGTCCTTTCTATACTAGTAAAAAGAATCTCAAACAGTATAAAACTCGGTCATGATAAAAGCAACATTCTTCATATAGTGGTATAGTTATATAAAATAATTTATGCATATGCATATATGTATATAAATAAAAGATGGATTTAATAATCATAATTAGCCACCTGGTTTCGTTATCTACATATCCTTTTCGTAGACATCTATATAAAATACGATTATTGATGTGTTAGCTATCTTTTATTTTTTGTTGTCCACCTATAATAATCATATTTTTATATGAGTGTAAAGCTGGTTTTTCCTAAAAAAGTGTGTGGAAAGCATTATTCTTAGCCACCACAAAGGTCATTTATATATATACTTCACAAACAATAATATTGTAATTTCCATAATACTCTATGTCCTTGTCTTTTTCGTGTCCTCCAATAATTTTCTTCACCTATATTCTTTTGCCTTATTGAGTCCTAAGATATATATTCTTGATTGCATGAAGTTTGTTAACGACAACATTCATAGGCAACCTTTCACAAGGTGAATTTGCTGAGCACGACACTCCAATTTGCAACAATAAAACCAAGCAATCCAACATTGTAGCAAGAATCTCAGCTTCATGCTCCCTTCTTACTGCATCTTCCTCAGTAAAATCTTCTTCATCTCCTTGATCATACTCTTCTTCAGAGATCAATAAAGGATCAGTTATATGCATTACATGATTTGGTATAGCTGTGCCTGTAAACTGGTTAATTCCCATGCCACCTATGAAAATTTCATATGTTGGTCTTTTTCCTGTGAAAATCTCTAGCAATAGTATCCCATAGCTGTAAATATCTCCTTGTGTAGAAGGTTGGCCACCCATTCCATACTCTGCAATATTTTTAAACACAATTATTTTAGTCAAGGAAAATACAAAACAAATAATAATTTTTTAATCTTTTATTATTATTATTATGTTTTTGTATTTTATTTTTGCATCAATTACTTAAATTTTCTAAATCCGTCGCGGGTGCCACTTTTTATTATCCAACCATGACTGAGATTTTTAGCAAAGTATACCACCTCACAAAGATTCACAAAGATTCGATTAAGGTTTTTACGTTGGTTGTCAAAGGCCTAACACAACCCTCCTCCTTTATCCAGGCTTGCGATCTAACATAACCTTTATTCGACTGAGATTTTTAGCAAGGATTCTAGTAATTTTTTTTTCTTTTGCCTGTCCAGCAAGGTAACAATTATTGAACTCTTGAAAAATCAATAAGACATGAAGGGGAAAACAGACCTGGAGGGATGTATCCAATAGAACCCTTCAAGCAAGCTGACATAATTGAATGTTTAGAAACATTGCTTGAATCTTCAAACATAAATGTAGCTAATCCGAAATCACCAACATGTGCAACCATGTCATTGTCAAGAAGAACATTGCTTGGCTTTATATCACAATGGACAATTGGAGTTCAGAGGAGTGGTGCAGATATTCCAATGCACAAGCAACATCAATTGCTATGTTCAATCTTTGGATAAAGCTCAATCTCTTGGTTTGATCATATTCCACACTATTTATTCTAGGATGAAGCCAATCATCTAGATTTCCATTTGGCATGAACTCAAATACCAAAGCTTTGAAGTCATTACCTTGATGATCAACACTTGAGATTGCAGTTACAATCTTGAGAAGGTTTCTGTGCCTTGTAGCTCGAAGAACCTGGCATTCGTCGATAAAGCTTCTAGAAGCTCCTCTTTGTTCAAGATTTAATACCTTGACCGCTACGATTGTTCCATCGCCCGAAAGAACTCCTTTGTATACAGAGCCAAAACTTCCTGTGCCAATCAAGTTTTCTTCGGAAAATCCTCTGGTGCTCCTTGCAATTTCCAAGTAAGAAATTTGCAATTCCAGATCCTTTGTAGTAGTTGTTGCTGAAGTTTTCTTACTCTTATTCGCCACAAAGATTGTAACACAACAAGATAGACAGAGTAAAGTGCAATGGCTACAGGTGCAACAATCTTTGGAGCAAGAAATTTTCCAGATGAAGAGTGTTCCTTGACAGCACATGCTGATAAATTTAACTCCGAGACGCCGCCACAGAGCTTGCTATTTTTGTCCACTGAAAAGGATGTTACATTCTTGAAGATTCCATTCTTTGGTACTTCGCCTTCAAAATCATTGCAAGAAAGATTGAGGTGATGCAACTCTTGAAACATGCCGAGAAATTGAGGAATCTTGCCAGACAAGTTATTGAATGAAAGATCTAAGTCTTCTAAGCCTCTCAAATCCTGAAAAGTTGAAGGGATATTTCCCTCAAAAGAGTTACCCTGCAAATGCAGGAACTCCAAACTAAGACAGCTTCCAAGAGTGGCCGGAATCGTGCCGGAAAATCTGTTATATGAGAGATCCAACTTTCCAAGATTGACCAAATTACCCACTTCCATAGGCACAAAACCTTCCAAAAGATTATGAGACAAATCCAAGGAAATTGAGAGAGAATCCAAGGCAAGTACTTCTCTTGGTATGGTACCATTGAGCTTGTTATAATGAAGAGTTAGCATCAACAATTTCTTGCAATTTCCAAGACTCGAAGGTATATTTCCCTCGAAATCGTTCTCCTCCATGAGTAACCCTGTTGATCTTGTTAAGTTTCCAAGAGAGAAAGGGATTGGTCCTGAAAAATTGTTTACCCTCAATGCCAAAGTTTCCAGATTTTGAAGTATACCAATTGTATAAGGAACATGACCACTAAAGCTATTCTCTTCCAATTCCAGCAGTGTTAGATTAACAAGGTTCCCAATCCCAATTGGAACACTTCCATGTAGCTTATTAGCTCCTACTGTAAGTGTGTTCAATTGTGTAGAAAGATTAGAAACTGAACTGGGAAGATAACCTCCAAAATTGTTTCCAGCAAGGCCTAAAACTTGAAGAGAAGTACAATTAACCAATGAATCAAGAAAATCCAGATCTCCAACTTTACCACTTCCAAGTTTATTATCCTCAAAATTGAGTCTTCCCAAAAGGGGTAATCGTGAAAATTTTCTAGGTAGTGTTTCAATGAGACCATTTTCTGCGAAGTCTAGAATTTGAAGCCTTGATGCATTGGTCAATGATTCAGGGATTCTTCCTGTGAAACTGTTGACTCCACCAGCAAAAGTTTCAAGATTTGGAAGAGTAGTTCCAACATCAAATGGTAGAGTACCATGCAGATTGTTTTGAGAAACAGTGAAAAAGTACAAGGAAGAGATATTGAAAACTGAGAGAGGAATTATTCCAGAAAAGTGATTCCCATTTAGTGCAAGAAGTGTCAAGCTTGATAGATACCCTACCTCATTTGGTATGCTTCCATGGAAGTTGTTCACAGCAAGGTTAATCAGAGACATGGTAGAAGAAAAGTTTCCAATCCATGAAGGAATTGTTCCTGTGAAATTGTTGTGACCAGCAGATAATATGCTTAACTCCTTGCACTGACTTAGATTACCAAAAATGTTGCCACCAAAAACATTGTAACTAATGTTAATATGTTGCAAATGTTGTAAATTTCCAACTTGCTGAGGAAACTCTCCATGGAAACTGTTGTTTCTTAGGTTGAGTTTGGTTAGGAATGTGAGGTTTCCAATTGAAGGAGGAACAGTTCCAGTTAATAGTTGGTCTGAAAGGATCAAAGAAATGACCCTTCCATTATTGGAGAAGTTGCATGTGATCCCATACCAAGTGCAGTGGTTGGTGGATTCATTCCACAAATTCATGATATTGAATGGATCATGAACAATCTTGCTCTTGAAGTGTAACAAAGCATGGAGATCAGTTTCATTATTCCCTGATGGGACTGCATAGGCCAAATATGTGATTGTGCAAAAGAGAAGAGATTTTCCAATGAATTCCAAAACTAATTTGTTGGATTTTACATTAAAGTTGCTCATTTTTTTTTTGAAGTGAAGATTTTGATGCTAAACTAAGCTAGGCAAAGGAGGATAAGATGTATAATTAATTTTGCCATGGAAATTTTTTCTTGGTCTAAATTGATAAGATATTTTGTATGATTTGGATATGCATGACTGATATGCAATTTCAACTACATTACATTAATTTTTGTTGTGGAGTTTGTACTTTCACTGATTGAAATAGCTTTGTGTATTGTATTTGATTTAAAATTAATTAGAGATAGAGACTGAGAGATAGAGATTAAACTAAGTTAATGGAGTAGAAATAAAGATTAAAGGTTAGTATTGAAAATTATAATGTTGATTGAGGGTATTTAAGTAAAAAAATATTATTAAAGTTTCAATCCTAGTCCCTAGTCTCTCGATCCCTCCTAACTGGAGGTACTGAAAATACTGAAATTCTGGGGACTGAGACTGAAATTTTAGTTTCAATCTTTGTCTAACAAACACAATAGTGAGTCTCAGACTCCCAGTCTCAGTCCACTGCTCAAAACCAAACACACCCCAATAGTTGTACTTCTTGTTTAATAATTCCATGGTCAACTCTCATCTCCTCTTAATTACTTATTTGATTAAAAACAACATTATTTTGCTATTAAATGTTTGTAACAAGAATACTGTTAAAATAATTGAACAGGTGGTCTAGATATATTTGTAGTTTAATACAACATTTTTTTAAGCCCACAATTGTGTACAATTGCAATAAATATTTGATATTGTTTATTTCATGATATATCTATTAAATTTAGAAGTTTATGTTTAATTCTTGAATCCATGCGGAAATGTGTGTATTTATCGGTGACAAAAGTTTGCATCAAATGTTATATTAAAATATTTATAATATTAATCAACTTGTATTCTACTCTAATAAAGCATCATGGTGAATGTTTCTGATACCTTATTTTTTACGGTAATGCTATATGTATATCTTTTTTTGGTATACAACTCCAACCAAGTCCTAAATGAACAGATTTTTATATATACAACGAACATGTTTTCATAGTTGACACGAACAGATTTTAAAACTTGTTCGTTTGTTTTTAAAAATCTGTTCGTTCTAGCAGTAAAATTCTATTTGTGCACGAACAGAAATCTATATATACAAAGAACATATTTTATAGTTGACACGAACATGTTAAAAATCTGTTAGTTTGCTTAAAAAAATATGTTCGTTTTAGTAGTAAAAATCTGTTCATTTAATACTTGGTTGGAGATGTACACCAAAAAGAGGTGTACACCAAGATTAATTCTATTTTTTATTATCTATTTTACTTCCAAAATATAATTTAATGCTCCCAACTCAAATAACATTGAAAAATAGTTTCACACTATTATTCGATAAAATTTATATATTTGGTAACTTTTAAAATAATAAATTTAAAAATTAATTATTTCTATTAACTGAAAATACATAATTAGTTATGTGCATAGAACACTTTTTACACAACCTGTACTTGGAAATTAAATTATTAAATTTAGACCAACAAAAAGTGGGAACAGAAATACTTACTTCTTTTACAAGTTTAGAAACTTAAAAATAAGAAAATCTTTGTCAAAATTCTTAATTGTGCTATTAAAATTAACAGTAATGCTACACATCCAAGCATTTACCTCAACCAAATACAACCAAGTAATTTTTCCCCATTCTCACCTATTACACGCGCTGCCACTTTCTCCCAAAATTCAAAACGCGTTTCTTCTTCTTCCTCCTCCTCCTCCTCCTCCTTCTCCTCTTCTCCTCCTCCTCCTCCTTCTCCTCCTCTATTATTGCAGCACCACCGTCGTCGTTACTGCAGCCGCCACCGTCGTCATTGCAGCTGTTGCAGTTGCTGTCTTGTTGTTGTTGTTGTTGTTGCTACTACGATGCTGCCGCCGTCGCCGTCGCCATCATTGCTACCACCACCATTTTCGTAATCTTCTTCTTCTTCTTCTTCTTCTTCTTCTTCTTCTCTATTACGTTGTTGCTGCTGTTGTTCATGTTGTTGTTGCTGCTGTTGTTGATGATGATAATCAAAAACAGAAACGAAATTTCATATAAAATAGAAACGAAATTTCATATAAAAACTGAATTGAATTTTCACGAAAACAGAAACAGATTTTCAAGAAAAACAGAAACAAAATTGAAAAGAAAACAGAAACGAATTTGGTGCCACGCCTAGGCGTGGTCTTATTTACGCCCAGGCGTGACTTTGGGTCACGAAAACAGAAACAGAATTTTCATATAAAACAGAAACAAAATTTCATATAAAACAGAAACAGAATTTCATATAAAATGAATTGAATTTTCACGAAAACAGAAACGGATTTGAAAGAAAAACAGAAACGGAATTGAAAAGAAAACAGAAACTAATTTGGTCCCACGCCTAGGCGTGGTCTTGTTTATGCCCAGGCGTGACTTTGGGTCACGAAAACAGAAACAGAATTTTCATATAAAACAGAAACGAAATTTCATATAAAAAAGAAACGGATTTGATGAATAAAACACAAATCAATATCTTCTCCTCCTCCTGCTGCTGCTGCTGCTGCTGTTGTTGCTCCTCCTTCTCCACCTCCTACCGCTGCTGCTACTCCTCCACCACTTCTTCTTCTTCTTCTTCTTCTTCTTCTTCTTCTTCTTCTTCCGTTTCTGAAGAACTTGAGACAGAAACGATCAATTGAGGGAGAGAATCCATATTCGAATCAGATCAGAGAGAATGAAAATGGAGAAGATGAAATGCGATGTAAAAAAGGGAGAATGACGGTGGAGAATAGAGTGAGAATGAAAAATGAGAGAATGCATGTTATGAATGAGCGAGAAATTAAGGATTTCAAATCCCAAAAAAAACGAAAATAACAAGCTTGCTGTGTTAGGAGCGCGTAAAACAATTTAGCTTGGTTAGACTTGATTACATAAAACACTTAGATGTGTATAATTATTGTAAAATTAATATATATTATGCAGGGATATATATTATTTTTGTTCTTGAGTGCAAGAAATTAAAGTAACGATGATGACATTTTTGTCTACAACTCAACAGAAAGTATGAAGTTAAACTTCAACGAAAACTTAAAAAGTAAAACGACAAATTTCTAGAAATTGATCCGTTCCACATCAAAATTTGCATCATGATGAAGTCAAATTATTGAACTACTGATCTTCAATTGTAAAAAAAATAATTAAATAAAAAATCTCGGGTTCCGTATGTGCACTGCCCCTTACTTCTCTAAGTATGAAGCTATCAAATTTAAATAACTAATAGGGCAAATGTACTAAAATAATCCCATCTCCACTCAATATTATCAATATACTACATCATTTTCAAATTAATGATCAAATTATATTGTTTTTTGCATTTTTATAAAATTCGTGGCACCATATTATATTTTCTAGGATCTGTGGTAGGATGCCACGGATTCTTTGTATTGTTTTAAAAATAACACAGGATCTGTGGTAGGTTTCTGCTTAAAAAAATTATGTAAATTTTTTATTTAACTAATAGGTATATTGCAATGATTCATGACATGACAAATAATTTTTTTCTATATCTATTATGAATTTTATCCTTATATCATATATGTGTCAACTAAAAAATACATTACATAATATATTTATTTTATGAGACTAATAAGTTGTTATAACAATAGTGCTATGGAACCATTACATATATATATAATATTCTTTAATATTAACTCTAAGACTTTTTCTTGTTATAATCATGTGATGTTTTTAGGTAACTTATACCAATATTCTATAGATAAGAGGGGTAAATTAATTATAAATTCATTTCATTTTGATTAAAATTTGTGAAAAATTTAAAAGTTGTATAAAATTCATTGATAAAAGTTGTGAAAATTTTAAAGTTGTATAGAATCCATTGATAATAATAAATTAATTATAAATTCATCTCATTGGATTAAAATATTAATTATCATTAAATTTAGATAAATCAAACTAACTAATTAGGAATTGGCATGCCATATAGGTAATTTATCCTCTCATTTAATTTAGAGAGTCTCACCAATATTTTATATAAAAACTTGAGACTTAAAAATATTTTTTTTGTGATTACTAGACGTAAGTATTACATGAACAATAATATGTATTGTATTTATTAGGTAGTTGATTCATGTATAATATAAGGAGAAAAATAATACAAAAAATATGAGTTGTCATGTCATTGATCATTGTATATATACTAATCAAATAATTAACAAATATTTATTAATAAACAATTTCTAAAAATTTATCGAATTAAGAACACTATATTACAGTTATAAATTCATAAATTTTTAAAATATTAGAAAAATATAATATATAGTGTATTTTTTTAGTTGATACATGTACGATATAAAGATAAAATTTGTAATAGATATAACAAAAATAAATTATTTATCATGTCATGTATCATTGTAATATACCCATTGATTAAGTCAAAATGTTACGTAATTTTTTATAACAAAAATAAATTGGTAATTTTAAAGGTCAAATAAATTAAATGGGTAACTTGCCCTTGCTATATCAACTTATTAGTCTCATAAAATAAATATATTATGTAATGTATTTTTTAGTTGATACATATATAAAATATGATATAAGAATAAAATTCATAATAAATATAGAAAAAAATTATTTATCATGTCATTGATATTGTAATATACCTATTAGTTAAATAAAAATTTACATAATTTTTTTTAAGTAGAAATCTATGACACCCTGCCACAGATCCTGTGTTATTTTTAAAACATAATACAAAGAATTCGTGGCAGAAACAATACAAAAAATCTGTGGCACCTTGCCACGAATCCTATAGGGTGTCATAGATTCTATAAAAATGAAAAAACGGTATAATTTGATCATTAATTTAAAAATGGTGTATATTGATAATATTGAATGGAGTGAGATTAGATTATTTTAGTACATTCCCCTAACTAATATTAAATAATATAGAGAATATTAGCAGTTTTTCTTTTATTATTATTATTATTATTATTATATTTGGAATAGTTTGCTTTTTGGTAAACTGGTTTTCTTATCTCTGACATTTGCGATTTTCTTAAAAAATTTCCTAATGTTTAATTTTATTTCTAAAATTTTCCACTTCTGTAAAAATCCAAAGGTAGCGCTTTACAAGTCTATTTTGGTTATTACCGCAGTTTACTTAGCTCAAAGTCTCAAACTGAACTGAACTGGTTGTGCATTGGGTTCAAAAGTTTCCATCCCACATTCTCACTAACCATTTATTACGACAACCAAATTGCTTGCTTAATCGCTGCGAATTCCATTCTACATAGTAAGTCTAAGCATTTCGAGCAATGTCCAGAACAAGTGACTCAATCAAATTGTTAATTTCTATCATTCTATTCCAGGTGATTATTTAAGTTCAAAAACCAAGAGTGCTTCCAAGCCCGGCTTGATTTTTTTAATATGGGATAAAGATAAGTGATATATTATAATATAGGCATTCAGCATGTTTTACACGGCTAAGGGTTTGGAGAAAAACGCAGACTACGTTTTATAAAATACAGGAGGCGATTTAGAAAACGCAAACAGCGTTTTAGAAAAAGCATATAGTATTTTATAAAGGCAATATTTTTTAGGAATCCCATAATTAAGTAAAAAAAAAAAACACCATAAACATGCATTACATCATCATCTTTCCCATATTAAAATTAATTTGTGTTTCAATCTTTCTATTTCTTTCCTTCGAATATGAAACCTTTATTACGAGAAGAGAACAAATATTATTTATGTTATCGCCTCATCACTTTCTTTCTTTCCTTCTTGTTCATATAGAAACCACATTTTTAATTCTGTTCCAACATCATTCGTAACTTTTCTGTTCTCTTTACAAGAGTCTTGTTAATAAGTGCTCTCTTAAAAATATTAGTTAATGTAACAAAAATATAAAATTACTTATATCAAATGCTTTTTTGATGACTACTTGTCTCGAATATTAAAACTGATAGAAAAAATATATGAATAATTACATATTTATCAATCATAATATATCAATATTAACATCATAAGAACCAAATATAAAACGCATGCATGCAAAGTTTCACGTGGGAATATAAAACATATTATTTCTGAATCGAAGAATCATGCGAAGCCGAGATAATGCTATGACTGTAGAAATTTAATCAATTATTATATCTTATTATTGAACATACAACGTTCTATTCACATAATTGACACCCCAACGGCCAACCACATGTTTTAAGATTGAGTAATGCTAGCGCTAGGAGTAGGAACCCACATAATTTAGTTCATAGAAATAGAGAGTAAATAAAGGTTTATTTTATGAAACTCATAAAAATTCTAATAACTAATCCAATATTATAAGATATGGACTTTTTAATTGGCTTTTTTTTAATTGCTCTCAAAACTTTTTCTTTAAGATTTGTTTTCTATCTAACCTATTGTCGGGAATCTTTCTTTAAAAATAAAATAAACATTGTTATACAATGAATTATATCACAACAATACTATTTATATATTTATTTTGACAAATTAACTCTAACTAATAAGTCATTTATTTTTATGTTAAATATAAAACTATATATTTAGGTGTCATATAGGATAAAAAATAGCATAAAAATAAATTTTTATTTAATATCTTCATAGTCTTTTATTTAACATAAAATATATAAAATAAATTTATATGTATCATTATACATACCTGTGCACATCATTTAGTAACATAGATAAATATTTAGTTGTATACAATTGTACACCTACTATTACCCAAATAAATAATTTTTTATATAATAAATATACAATTATAGATATATAAAAAATAATGATAGGTAATCATAATTAAAAGTTATTATATTTAATTTAACATCTATAATTATATGTAAATAATATCCATAATTTTATACTAATAATATTTAATATTATGCTTTTAATTTAATAATAATTTATAAATGAAAATAAAAGTTAAAATAGAAAAGTCATGGCTAAGACTAAAAAACAATGGCTACCAAACTTTTTTCATATATAAGATTATAAATATTGAATTAAAAAAATAACTTTCTATATTATTATTTCTCCAACATTACACTTATCGTTATTTTACTAATCTCCGCACCTTACGTCCTTACCATATCTAACTTTAAATAATCTTAAAGTAACATAAACCAAACACCATATAATCGTGTCGCTTGCCTTTAATTAGTTTATTTTATAGTTTTGTTTTAATTTAGTGACTTCTCTTAGTATAACATTTTTTTTTTATAAACAATTGGAATATTAAAGAAAATAGAAATTATACAAGCATGATTAATACCTAACCTTGTTATTATCAAACCTAACCTTCAACTATTCTATTTTTTATTTGGGTTAATGCTGGAATTAATTCCTAAAAGTTGAGTCATTCTCCAAATTCATTCTTGAAAAATTTTATTAATCAAAATAGTTCTTCAAAAACTATAAATTAATCATATTTGTGATTTTCTCACCCGTTAACAATTTTGTCTAACAATTAATGATGTGAAATGTTAAATGACATCATACATAACACCTAGTAATTTTTTGGTGTCCACATAACACCTAGTATGTTCAATTATATTCAACATTGATCAAATATGTTTATGAAAATCCATTAATAATTTAGTCTTTTTTTTCAATTACATAAACCCTAATTAATCTTAGTATATCCTAGAGACTAAAATAATCTCAATAAAATAAAATAAAATAAAAAATCTCCAAAAATCTCGCAAAATTATAAAAATTTTAAAATAATCTATTTGATTTTGTGTGTTTCTAAGAGGGTAAGATTATTATTTAACGAATATAAACGACGTTGGAGACTGCATGTTTTGGATATTTTGAAATCTCATGAGAGATTTAAGTGCCTGCTGACTTTAAAAGTCCTAGAGTAAATGGATTTGAAAATTGTTAAATTGTGTGCGTGCCTATATATATATCCTCCAAAATTTTGGAAGATGTGAAGGAAGAATGCACTAATTGTTCTAAAGCAATAATTGGCGTATGAGTTTAACTTAATCGATTACCTTTCAATAGTAGTTGGCTTCGTTAGCATCCTTCTTGTGCTTAATCTCACAAGAAGAAGAAGCAAATCCAGCATTAACCTTCCGCCATCACCACCAAAGCTACCTTTCATTGGAAACCTACACCAATTAGGAACATTGCCACACCGGTCTTTTAAAGAAGTCTCCAACAAGCATGGCCCTCTCATGTTCCTTCGACTAGGGAATATTCCAACATTAGTAGTTTCAGATGTGGCCAAAGAAATTATAAAAAACAATATCATTGTTTTTTCAAGTGGACCACAAACTACAACTGCGAAAATCTTATTATATGGTTGCAAAGACCTAGGGTTTGCATCCTACAGAGACAAAAAAGAAAAACTTTTGTTCTTAAACTTCTAAATCTCAAAAAAGTTAAATCCTTTCTTCTCATAAGAGAACAAGAAGTTGAAGAACTTGTTGCCACCATTTGAAGTTCATGCTCAGGAGAAGGCCCATCCTCCTCGTCATCATCATCTTGTGGGATTAATCTTAGCGAGCAGATGATTGCTTCATCAAACAACATAGTTTCAAGATGCGTTCTTGAAAAAAAGTATTGGAAGCAAACCACTGCATATTCTCTTTATTTTGTTAACTAAAAATACTATATAAATATACCATTAACTAATAATGATAATAATCGTATATTTTTTGTCAAGAATATTTGGCGTAAGAATATTGAATTGTTATACCATGCAGTGAAACTGTATACACAAAGAGATAAGAGAGGGATAGTGTATAAAACCATGTAATTGTTCACATCACATATTGTCTTCATGACATCAGCATATATAGGTGTCGTTCTCTTGGCCATCAGATTAGAATATCTTTACATATATATCATCTGAATCTCTTTACCTAATAACCTGTTGTTCTGTTCTGGACTGTTGGGAAGAGGGTCTCTTCGCAAGCAGGAGCTCGGCTAAGGCTTCAAAGAGGACGGATTCCGGCGACAAGGTCTTGGAACGGCGAGGGTGGATCTGCAAGGCCACTCCGACGTTTAAGTCAATAAAGTGTGAGAGCAAAAGAGAAAAATGAGTATGAGAAGGAAAGTGAGAGCATACCTTGACTTGAGTAACAGTTGGACTATTTATAGATGTGAATTTGGTTTTGTAACTATTGCTAGAAAGTAGGGAATAAATTCCTAATTCCTTGGGATCTGGTCTAGCGGTTACAATTATAAGTTTGTAACGTTCATTTATGTGAATTAAAAGAGACCGTTACAGATACTTGCTTAGTTGTAGTAGATTTAGTCATGTGTTCAAATTAATCTTGTTGGGCTGATTCTGTTTGGACCTTTTTGTTGGAGTGGATCATTATTTAATGGACCATATCATAGCCCTCAAGTTTGACCTGTTTTTGATATCAGGTTGAGCTTTTGTTTAAGTTTGGTTAGGCCCAAATATGTTCATCCCCCAAGCCCAAGCTGTATATGAAAAAGAAAAGGTGAAGCTTGTTTATTGTAGACGGTTTGGTAAGGAATTGGGCCGGGTGTCCTTAAGGCCTAATTTGTGATGGATATTTTTCAAAATTTGTATTTGTAGTGAGAGGTAACCGTTTGGGATTTGTGATGTGATAAGTGGGTGCACACGTTTATCAATGTGAGGTGGTGAGCCGTTAGATTTGATGGAATTTGTTTTTATTTTAGTAGGATCCTCCGATTAGAGATTGCCCCCACGGAGATAGGTGCTTTAATTGTTGGTTGTGTTTTGTAAGAGTTTCATTTACTCACTTGCAATAGAAAAAGAAAAGAAGCTGAAAAGAAGAGAGCAGAGATGAGTTCCAAAGGTAAGTGACTCTTGTTTTTCTCTACTCATTTCTTCTTGTTTTCTTTGTTAGTAGTTTGAAATCTTGAGGGATATGGCGAGCGTAGGTGAGTCGGATGCAGTTTCGTCTTCTAAACCAGGGCATGAGTGGGTAAGCAAAATGGTGTGGAGTATTCCCACCAAGTTTGTTGATGTTGAAGGTATTAGGCGTTTGGGGTCACCGTCTACTTGGGTGAAAAAGGGAGTAAGGTCAATATTGAGTTTCTGCCGTGTTCTCCATCTGAAAGGGTTGGTGATAAAGGGACGAATGGTGGCTGATTTTTTATGTATACGTGTGTGCTGGGGCATATAAATTGTGCTCCCTTCCAAATTCATCCTAATTCTTGGGGTTATATGAAGGCATTTCAGGTGTTGATGGATTATCTTGAAGAATCACCATCGTTGGAGGTGTTCTTTTACCTGTTTCAGGCGAAGGGTGTTGACAGAGGTACATGGGTGACTTTGAGTTCTAATCAAGGTCGTACGGTTTTCTGTCCTTTCAAGGCTACGTATAGAGATTTCAAGGAGTACTATATTAAGGTCAAGTCAGCGGAGGACAGTTTCCCCTTTTATCTGGATGAGCACCTGGTAGAGAGGTTCCCGTTGTATTGGAATAAGAGCCATGTTCAGTGCCTTGGGGTTGAAGGATTGGCTGATAGGGATGCTTATTTAGTTAGGTTCATATTTCTAAATTTGAAGGGTGGAAAAGTTTTATCTACTTCAGAGATGGTGAAGTGGGATAGTGATAGATAGGCTGTGATAGATTATTTTGGTAAGTGCTGTAGGAGAATAGGATAGAGTCTTTTGTTGTTTCTTGAAGTTCTAATATGATGTTCTTTGTTTTGTGTGTGCAGAGACCAAGGTTCCGGATTGTAACACATCAAGTTTGAAATCTTTCTTCAAACAGAGGGTGGAGAAAGCATTGTCTAGCTCTCAAGTTGTGAAGATTGAGAAAGGGAGTGAGGTGGATAAGCCCTCAAAAAGGAAGAGGCCGGTTAGCATGAAGAGGTTGAGGAGTGATTGGGGTTAGGGAAGAAGGTGATTGATCTGACTGAGAGGAAGTGTTGTGGGAAGGAATTTAGTTTGGAAGATGCAATTAACTTCACAAAGAGTCAAAAAAGTCTTCATGGGTTTGATGGTGCTGAGGATTTGACCTCGGTTTGGGGTGAGCATTTCCCTTTTAGTGTTGTTGCTGATGAGCATTTTCAAAGCTGATTTGGATCTGTTGAAGGAGTCTGGGAAGATAGCTGTGGGAAGATACATGCAGGTATAATGTTGTAATCTTTTGATATGAAGTGGTTTCTATTTGTATTTTGCTGTTGGATTAATGGTTGTGCTGTGTTTGCAGGTTCAGGCAGCTCGCTTTATGTGTATTACTCGAGGGTTGGAGTTGCAAGCTCTGGAGGAAGCCTCTCAAAGGGATAGAGAATCAGTGGAGAAGGCTGTAGAGAAGGAAAAGAAGTTGCAGAATGCATTGGAGCAAGCTGCCTTAAAGGTTAAGGAGATTGCTCTGTTGAAAGAAGAAATTGAAGAGCTGAAAAGTGAGTTTGCAAAACTGAAGAATGACAAGTCAGACTTGGAGGGTAGAGTGGTTGATCTCTGCATAGAGAAAAAAGAGTTCGAGAAAAACAAGAAGAAGCATGGATTCAACATGTTTGTTGTTGCTTGGGATAGGGCAAAGGCACAAGCTGAGTTCTTTGCTCCTGGGGTCAAGTTTGGGGATATGGACTCGGTTAAAGTTGTCCATAAAGGGAAGCTGATAAATGATGATGAAGTCCCTGTTGAGGGTAGTGATGATCACAATCCTTCTGAATGACTGTGTAGTGTTTATGATTTGGGATTATTGTAAGTTGAATGAGTGGTTGGTTAGTAAGTGTTGACTGATTGAGTTAAACGCAATAAAATAAAGTAAACAGAACATAGGTCAAATTACCAATGTTATTATTGAGGAAAGGTGATCGAGCAAGGGTAGAGTGCCTCATTAAAACCTCTTTAAACAAAACCCAGTCTAGGAAAAAACTATAGATGAGGAAAAAGAGTACATCTCCCTGTCATGCTTCACTAACTGAAGTCCAACTTTAATGAGGAAATGTTCCAAGTACTTGGTACAAGAGTACCATCTAGTGTCTCCAGTTTTTAGGCTCCTTTGCCGAGCACTTCATGAATTCGGAAGGGTCCTTCCCAGGTTGGTGCCAGCTTGCCTTGCCCTGATGGCTTTATGACTTCTTCTGTTTTGCGCAGGAAGAGGTCTCCTTTCACGAAAAACCTCGGCCGGACTCCTTTGTTGTATTGCCGAGCTGATAGCTTCTTGATTGCTAGCTGGTGGATGGTTGCTAAGTCTTGATCTTCTTCTATGGTGTCGAGCTCTGCTCTTTGACTTTCTGAATTGTTGTCCTCATGGTGTGTTCGTATCCTAATGGATCCCTGAGAGACTTCAACTGGGAGCATGACATCTCGGCCATATGTTAGCCTGAATGGTGTCTCATTTGTTGAGCTGTGGGGAGTTGTGTTGTATCCCCATAGTGTTTCTGGAATCAGTTCGGCCCAGCGTCCTTTTGCATCATCCAGCTTCTTCTTTAGAGCTTGGAGGATGACTTTGTTAGTGGCTTCTGCGAGTCCATTTGTCTGAGGGTGCTCTACAGAAGAGAGATGGTGTTTGATCCTGAAATTGCTCAACAACTGTCTGAAGTTAGAATTGATGAATTGTCCCCCATTATCGATGACAATTTCATGAGGGATTCCAAATATGCATATTATAAATTTCCAGACAAAGGAGGTTGTCTTTTCAGCAGTTATTCGTGCCAGAGGCTGAGCCTCTATCCACTTAGTAAAGTAATCAACAGCAATAAGTAAAAATTTGACTTGGCCAGGGGCCTTGATGAAACCCGTTTCGATGGGTAATTTTATAGCATTAATTGACTAATTATCACCCTCTCACCACTTAAATACTAGTAAAATAGGCTTGTTTGCGTTTAATTGCTCTTGAGGGCTTAAATTGTGAAAACATGCATTTTTGGCCATAATTCGCTGTATATTCACTTACTTACTTAATTTCCATCCATTCGATACCTTGACATGTTTGTTCAAAGTGTTTCAGGCCTAAATAGGTTAGAATTAGATTGGAAGTGGCCAAGAAATGCAAAAGGAGCAAGAATGAAACGATGCGAAAGGGAGCTATTGTCATCGGATTGGAGCAAATTTGGACTCTTTAGAAAGAGGAATTCAATTCCTACAACTCTCATGTTGAACAATTTTTTGATTCTAAGTGATTCTATGAGAAATTCGCATCCAAAGATCAGTGTGCAGAAATTTCCTAATGCTGTCAATCCTGACCTCTTGTCACTAATTTGGGCATAACTTGAGCTACAGAGGTCGAAATGACTTGGTTCCAATGCCATTGGAAAGCTAACATCCAGAGCTTCACAATGATATATAATAGTACTATATGCGTACGCATATGGACTCGATGCGTACGCTTCCAAATGAGGAGTGGCGCGCACGACACGTTTCGTCGCCTATGCGTACGCATCTGTTTGCTATGCGTACGCATCTGAGCATGGACAACAAGCAAAATGAAGGCCAAAAAGGAAATTTTAAACCAAATGGAGGCCTATAAATAGAGGGCAAGCTACCCCATTCTCCACACACCTTCTTGAGCCCCTTTTTGGGGGTTCTAAAGCCTTGAGAGTTTTTGGGGGAATTTATGTTCTCCCATGTTCTCTCTTAGTTGAACAATTTTAATTCTTAGGATTTTCGTTTTCTTGTAGCCACACTAGCCAAACATTTTATTGCTTTTATTTACTATTATTTTGTCAAACTTCTGTTTTAATCAATTTACTTTATTGTTATTCTGTCCGCTTATTTTCTTGCAAAACCGTGTTTTTATATATTGTTATGCTGCCTGTTTATTTTTCCGCTTTTATAATTCCCGTAATTAGCAAGTAGAGTCCCATAGTGTTTCAGCTGTAAGGTGAAATTTGCAAATGACCCGAGCAATGCGAGTCCCCATAAAGATCACGTTAGAGGAACGGGTCAATCCCGTAAAGCTATACGCCCTACACCCCTGCTAGCATAGTGGCAGTTC
>JASCZI010271972.1:69009-83336 GCA_036250425.1 Stylosanthes scabra
GGCAGCATGACACAAGTGCTTGGGAACCTGGTGATAGTAGGTTTGACCCGGTGACAGCGGGGATCCTATAGAGTTTGTCAGCCCTAGGCATAGATCAGAGGTTCCATATTTCGCTTACGCGCAAGAGGTCCTGGTGACAGCAGGATTGTACCGGTGACAGCGGGTTACTCTTGGGAGCCGGGGGCTGAATCACGAACTCCAAGCAACACCTACTCCAATATGAGTTGAACTCGGTATTGTGGGTTCGTTGCCACACAGCTAGTTAGTTTCGGATATAGCGGAGGTTCCTCTTAGGGGGTGTCTAATCGATCTGGGACATAGCAGCAATGAGAGGGATGCACAGTATTTCAACTCACGGCCGGGATACTCTTTTATTATCCTTGTCATTTACTGTTTTTAACTGCTTTACTACTTACAACTGCTTTCACACTGCGAACTGCTTTCAAACAAACTCAATTGCAACCAACCCATATCAAAAATAAACTTTCCCTTTCGCTTCCTGAGCAGAACGACCCGAGTCCCATACTCGGTATTTTGGTTGCATCCTATGACACCTCTTTTTAAAACGTCCCGACACCGCCTGCAAGGGATAAGGTGCTTTCAAACTTCAACGACGAAAGCATCACCACCCGAGCGGGCGTGTCAGGCCTGAGGAAAAGGTCCAAGAATGTCCAGCCCCCACTTACTAAATGGCCAGCTTACCTCCAAGCTATGTAATAGCTCGGCTGGGCTGTGGATAGTTGGGCTGTGTCGTTGACACGTGTCGCAGTATTTGACTTTGCTGATACAGTCTTGCTTCATTGTTGGCCAGAAGTATCCGGCTCTTAGCAGTTTGGAGACTAGACTTCGTCCTCCTATGTGGGTACCACGCACTCCTTCGTGCACTTCTGCCACGGCTAGGTCGGCCTCTTCTCTGGAGAGACCATTTAGCAAAGCTCTTGAGAAGCCTCTCTTATAGAGGTCATCTCCAACTAAGGTGAACATGCTGGCTCTCCTCTTGAAGAGCTTGTTGTCTTTGTTGTCTGTTGGTAAGGTGCCCTCTTGGAGGTATCTGATGTATCTGGTACTCCAGTCTGTGTCCTGTTTCTCAATACTCAAAATAGAGGTTAGTTCCACACTAGGACGTTCTAGTGTGATTTGTGATAAGCTGGGAACATTGTCTTTAGGTTTTGTAGTTGCTAATTTGGACAAGATATCAGCTCTAGAATTCTTCTCTCTAGGAATGTGCTGGATTTCAAAGTATTCAAATTTTGAAATTAGTTGTTGGGTTATTTGCAAGTATTTATCCAGCAGCACATCCTTAGTTTGGAAGATTCCATTTACTTGTTGAACTACTAAAAGTGAATCACAATGGACGGTGTCATTTTTAACTGATAACTCTAAAGCTAGCCTATGCCCCGCTATGAGAGCTTCAGACTCAGATTGGTTGTTGCTTGCAAAGAAATAGAATCTAAGTGATTGTTCTAAAGTAGTCATGTTACCATCAGAAAGGATAATACCTGCCCCCAAACCTTAAAGATTCGAGGCCCCATCAACATGAAGACTCCAGGATAGCATGGATGTTGGTTTTCTAGGGTCGGAGAGTTTAGCCACAAAGTCTGCTAGTGCTTGAGATTTGATTGAGTTTCTAGCCTGATATTGGACATCAAATTCGGAGAGTTCTATTGACCACTTGATGAGTCTGCCAGCCAAGTCTGGTTTGGTGAGGACTTGTTTGAGAGGTTGATCTGTCCGGACTATGATTGTATGACTCCGGAAATAGTGTCTGAGATGCCTTGCTGTTATGATTATTGTTAATGCTAGTTTCTCCATAGTTGGTAGCGAAGTTCAGCTCCTTGCAAGAGCTTACTTACGAAGTAGATGGGTTGTTGGTCCTTTCCTATGTCTGAAACAAGCACAGAGCAGATTGCGTGATCTGTAACAGATAAGTACAAGTGCTGAATCTGACTTCTTTACCATGACAACATTTGAAAGCCAAGTGCTGAATTTGACTTCTTTGATGAAGCCAGCTCGGAGTAGCTTCTCTGTCTCATCTTGTGAAGCTTTCTGCTTGTCATGACCAAGGTGCCGCTTCTTTTGAGCAACAGGTCGGACTGTTGGGTTAGTGGCTAACTTGTGACAAATGACCTCGGGGTCAATGCCTAGCATGTCAGCAGGGCTCCATGCAAAGAGGTCTACATTGGTTCGAAGGAGTTGGATGAGGTCTGCTTTGTCTTTGTCCTCGAGTGTTGTGCGAATAAACGTGAACTGCTCTGGGTCTGAAGTTAGGGGCACCTTTTCTAACTATTCGGCCGGTGTTAGTCTGTTTTCTGTATTTGTTCTTGGGTCGAGTTCGGCCAATGGTGGTAAGTTTGCAACATTGTAGACTGCATTGCAGCCTTCCTCTTTGTGTTTGCTCTTTGGTGGATTCAGAGTGGCATTATAGCATTGTCTGACTTCTTTGTAGTCAGAATGGACTATTGTAATCGTGCCTTCCTGTGTACAAAACTTAATACAAAGGTGGACAGTAGAAACAATAGCTTGGAAAGCATTTAGAGATGGTTTGCCAAGTATTATGTTATAAGGGCTAAAATAGTCTACTACTAAGTATTGAATATCTAAAGTTTTAGAATTAGGGGAGTCACCAAGTGTGGTCCTTAACCACACGTAACCGAGGATGGACACTTTAACTTGTCTCACTGGAAGGCTGGAAGGCTGGAGTGATTTCTCACTTAACTTCATTTTCTGGAAAGTTGAGAAAAAGAACACATATGCACTGCTACCTGGGTCTAGAAGCACTTTATAAATTCTTGGTTTGCCAACCTGTAAAGAAATAACTACCGAATCGTCGAGGTTCTTGCTTCTGGATATGGAGTCAGAGTGTTTAAAAGTGATCGTAGGGTGCTTTTTGTGTTGAGTGTGTGGCCAGGGATCTGACCCTTCCATATTGAGCATCGCTCGGTAAGACCTCTTCCGAGCTGAGTTGCTGGTGCCACCACATGCGAAGCCACTTGAAATGTAATAGATATCCTCTTTTTCAGACTCATCTGTTACCTTTTTACCTTTGTCTGCGGTGGATGGGTTCTTTCTGCTGTTTCGGGAGATGTGTCCAGTAATATATTTGTCGAGATGTTCTTCCCTGGCCAGACGCTCTAAGAGGTCATTTGTGATGATACAGTTGCCAGTGTTGTGACCATACTTCTGGTGAAAAGTGCAATACTTCGTTCTGTCAGCATTCCTTTGGTCCTTGTAAGCGCCAGCATTCTTTGGTGGTTTGATGAGCTTTGAATTCAAGATTTTTTTGATGATATCCTCTTTCTTGGTGTTGAACTGTGTGTATGCTTCATACCTTGGAGTCGGCTGGAAAGTCTTCTTCGGTTCTCGGTTATTGGTGTTTTGGTGTTGTCTGTTCGGCTTGTACTCACTCTTTGGAGTGTTGGATTTGTCTAAGTTCCTGGCTTGGCGGAGTTCTTCTATCTCCATCTGTCCATGAGCTTTCTCTCTGAATTCTTCCAGAGTCCTTGGCTTGTTCATTGTTATGGTCTCTTGGAATTTGCCCGGCCTTAATCCACTTTTTATAGCGTGAAGGTGTACTTCAAGGTTGAGGTTGGGGATCTCCTGGGCTACTTTGGTGAATCTGGTGATGTATGCTCGGAGACTTTCATGTTGTCCATGTTTGATAGTGCTCAGATAGTCAGAGTCATGGACATAGATGGCAGAGGCGGCAAAGTGGTTCTTGAATAAACCTGCAAGCTGAGAAAAAGAGGACACGGATCCTGCAGGCAACGAAGAAAACCAAAGTAAAGCGGCACCATCTAAAAAATTAAGAAAAGCATGACAGAGAATAGGGTCAGAGGCACCGTTCAAGAGCATTGCGCTCTTAAATTTTGTGACATGAACTTTTGGGTCCCCAATCCCATCATAAGATTTAAAAGTGGTTAGCAGTGTGAGGTTAGAGGGAATTCTGTAGGCCATTATTGCATCAGTGACAGGGTGGTCTTCTTCTTCAGATTTTGCTACACCACCAAGAAAGGAGTCAGAGATGTGGTTGAGTGTTCTGGTAGTGTGCGGCGTGTTGGTACGGTTGTGGATGTCACCACTGTGACTGCCGGCGTCATCGTCAAAATGAGGGTCAGAACCATCGCCTCCTCCGCCGCTACCTCCTCCTTGGTCATTTCCATGTGGTCCTCCATTGCCATTTTGGCTGTTACGGAGTTCTTGGATTTCAGCTCGGAGGGTGGTGACCAAAGCAAAGAGTTCTTCAGCAGAAGGGGGTTGCGCCCTGCCAGCCGTTCCTGCAAAAGGGAGCAGAACAAAAGAGAGGGTGGGATAAATCGTTAAGACTAGACCCCACGGTGGGCACCAATGTTCTGTCCTGAGCTGTTGGGAAGAGGGCCTCTTCGCAAGCAGGAGCTCGGCTAAGGCTTCAAAGAGGGTGGATTCCGGCGAGAAGATCTTGGAACGGGTGGGGGGGGGGGGTTGGACCTTTAAGGCTACTCCAATGCTCAAGTCAATAAAGTGTGAGAGCAAAAGAGAGAAATGAGTATGAGAAGGAAAGTGAGAGCATACCTTGACTTGAGTAACAGTTGGACTATTTATAGATGTGAATTTGGTTTTGTAACTGTTACTAGAAAGTAGGGAATAAATTCCTAATTCCTTGGGATCTGGTCTAGCGGTTACAATTATAAGTTTGTAACTTTCATTTATGTGAATTAAAAGAGACCGTTATGGATACTTACTTAGTTGTAGTAGATTTAGTCATGTGTTCAAATTAATCTTGTTGGAATGATTCTATTTAGGCCTTTTTGTTGGAGTGAATCATTATTTAATGCATCATATCACCTGTCAAACAAGCAGGGGCGAAGCTAGAACAAAAATTGAGAGGGCTAAAAAATAATTTCACAATAAAGAAGGGTGAAAATGAGAATTTTAGGGGGGCTAAATTCAAATTTTGTTATAATTTATACCAAAATTTTATGAGATTGGGGGGGGGATTGCCCCCCTTTTGTTATATGAGGCTTCGCCCCTGCAAACAGGAACGGACCTAAAGGGGCGAGTATAGGCCTCGACCCTCCAACATTTTGAACATTAATTAATAAAAAAATTGTTATATAATATATTGTATAATTTTTTTATGTTGTATTTGAAAAATAATATTACAGTAAAAATTAAATTGTTAAATATATTTAATATTTAACTTAGTATAAGTAAAAGTCCAACTCAAATATTATTTATCTCTAATAATTATAAGAGAAGTAATAATATGAAAAAAAAATTTAGCTTAAATATTATCTATATCCAATGATAACAAAATGGCAAGTGACAATATTCAAATAAAAAAAAAATTATGATAAAAATTACTGTTAAATCACTTTTCAATCAAATAAAATTTTTAAAGGTTTAGATTTTATGATATAAAAAGTTGTTGTATATTAATCAATTTAAAAAAAATTTGTCAGTTAAAATATATACATATTTTTTATAATTTAAAACATATTTTTATTATTATATTTTTTAGTATATTTTAAATTACATAAGCTAAGTTATTTATAAATTTTATTTTATATTATATATATTTTCGGCCCCTTCAGAGTAATATTTCTGAATCTGTCTCTACTGTCAAAAATATTTGGTGTATAAATAGTATTATTATAACATTTTCAAGTTTTGTTATAATTTACACTCTATTCATTGAAATTTTATTTTTATTACCTTCAAATTATATTTGGTGTTTAACTAACACTCACATTAAATGTCAAATAAAATCATTTTCTTTAGTTAATTATCCCATGTCATTTTATTAATATAGGACATGTTTGTTGGAGGAAGTGATACTACTTCAACAACTTTAGAATGGACTTTTGCTGACCTCCTTAGGAAGCCAAGCACCATGAAGAAAGTTCAAAAAGAGATAAGACATTTTGTGGGGAATAAACTAAAGGTAGACGAAAATGATATAAATCAAATGAACTATTTGAAGTGTGTGATCAAAGAAGCTCTTAGGCTACACCCACCTGCTCCTCTCTTACTTCCCAGACAAACAACATCAAATGCAAATGTAAAAGTGTGTGATATTCCTTCTAAAACAACTGTATATTTTAATTCATGGGAAATTCAAAAGGATCCTGAGTTTTGGGAAAATCTTGAAAAATTCATTCCCGAGAGATTTGAAAGTATTCAAATTGACTATAAAGGACAAAATTTTCAATTATTGCTATTTGGTACCGGAAAAATGAATTGTGGTGAAATTTTATTTGCACTTACTTGTACTAAAACTGTTATTACTAATTTTTTATATTGGTTTGATTGAAAGTTACTTTTTGAAAATGGTGTAATAGAAAACATAGATATGAGTGAAATATCTAGAATCATTGTCACTAAGATGTAATAAACTTTGTTTTTCTTGTATTTTATAACAGTGAAACTTAGAGTTAAATTTTAATGCATTAATATTTTTAATGTATCATCCAATTATATTCATATATTTATATAACTTTTAAAGTGGTAAGTTTAAAAATTAATTATTTTTATTAATAACAATATATAGTTGATTGTTAATGTAAAACTCTTTTACATGCTCCATAGAAATTAAATTCATCAAACTTATTATAAAATGAAACTGATATTTGTGCCATATACTCATGCAAATTTAATTGATAATAAGAGTAAATTATTATTTTGACGATGAAAAATTAATAGCCTAGAAATTTTAACCAAGAAATATTTAAGCGTTGGACAATTTTAATCATAAAAGATATAAACTAACTCATATTACTTGTATTAAATAAAAGAACATTTTAGGTCACCAAAAAAAAAAAATAAATAAAAGAACATTTTTAAGGATACACAGAGAGAAAAATACAAATCATACCAGAATTGGATAAATACTTGAGAGATAAAATGAGAAATACTTCTAATATTACATTTGATAACATTGTTTAAAATAAAATAAAAATTAAGATAATCAATTTCCTTGATTATTTCATAATAAATTCCAGTTCCAAGCCAAGAAGAACACAATAAAACCAAAGCTTCTGCTAAGCCATCTCTCATCTGGCATACAAGGAGAGTCTAATCACAACCTACAATACTTCTAACGTGTTCTTTCATAATACTATTGAAATTTTCAATTTGATTCCTTTCAAGGGTGAGTCCAATTTCAACTCCACCATTATCATCCTTAGAATCACAAAGAGTGAATACACTTGAAATCGTTACATGAACTACATCACTTTTCTTGGGCTTTCCCCACCCAAAATCACTTTCATAAACACCATGCTTGGCAGACCCTATAGCTATTACTTTACATCCTTCCGATTTGTTGAACTCCTTAATATGTGATACCAAATCTTCAATCCCTTTCAAACCATCACACTTAAACTCTCTAATTATGCCTTCAATAGCAATAGCTGCTTCAACAATCCCATTTTCTTCCACTAGCTTGCTCTTCTCGAGTTCCACCATCGGCCGATTAATGCAGTTTCCAAAGAATGTCGACGGAATAGACAATTCTTGACAGTTTCGACAATCCGCTGGGAATTCAAACCTGCATGTTTCATGGCTAACCTTGTTACCAACATTTTCAGTGTTTGTGTAATGATATTTTACCAGGCAAACCCAAAGCAGAGAACAAGTCACCACATAGGTTGATATGCGCAACGACTCTGTGTTTAACCCAATTTTGTTGCATTCAACGGTTATCCATTTCTTGATTTTCTCAACATGCTCTCGGCTCAGTGAAAACGTAACGCGAGACACGTCACTAGGAACATCAAGTGTGCCAAAAGATTCCACGATCTTCGGAAAAGAACTCGAAAGCTCCTCCAAGAAAACGAACTTTAGTCGTTTCGAGTCTTTGATAATGGTGTCTCTGTTGTGTGAGGTAGTTGAAGAGATACTTGAATGGAATCGATGTCTTCACCTCTGGACTTAGAAACAGAAGTCCAGAACTTGATGAAATGATGCAACGCTCTTCCGTCAGCAACAACGTGATTAAAGCCGATGCACATGCTAAAGCCATAGTTGGGAAGTACAGTGATCTGAACCATGATTCGTTGCGATTTTATAATACAATTACAATTGCAATTATATAATCGGGAAGGACAAGGTGCAATTATATTTTTTTAAAAGTTTTTTTTTTCGAAACTAATAATTCTGTTGAAAGAATTGGCATATCTCAAGATTATTTTTGTTAGTGCTAAATTTTGTTCGAGAGCAATTTTAGCAATTAACTCGTTAAAAAAAAAAAAAAAAAAAAAAACACGACAGGGTATTTCACCCCTGTACTAATACGGGCTATATGCCTATATCTTAATTAATCATTGAAGAAACAGCATATAAAAAAAACTCGCGTGAGAGGTGGTGTTAAATATATGATTATTTATAATTTAGTTGCCAACTGCTTCATTTTTTTGTTGTTCTTGATTGGTGACTGACCTGAACCGCTAGAAGAGGAAGCAACTTTGCACCGTCTGGCGTTGTACGCGGAGAAGGAAATACCGGAACAAGAAGGTTGATGTCTCTAAGATCTGTTGGAGCATGATCCACGTAGGACTTAAAATCTTGATTGGTCTCAGCCACAGTGAAAGAAACAGAGTCACCATTGGAGTAGAGGATGTGTGGTAATACGTTATTGTGCTTATGAAGAGGCACAACAATGTTTCCGGCAAAGGGAAAGAAGTGTTGAAGAGTGAGTGAAAGAGAGTGTTTGAGATTGGGAACCACACTTTCCAAGATTTGGTTGCGTTGAGGAAGCTCGTAGAAGAAGATGCGTTGTATCGGAGGGAGGTAGAACCATGGGAGGTCCAAGTATGTTAGTGGAATTGAAGTTGGTGGAACAGAATTGGGTGGAGGTGAAATTGAACATCGCTCAATGATTTTCAAACTCTGGTGATCGTGTTGAGCCATGGCTAAATTGGAAATAGAGAACAGAGCACGCGTAAGTACCTCTTTTATATAATAATAATAATAACAAGAGATAAGTGTTTTTTTTATCCATCAACATCATTCTTAGTATATATACAGGTGGTATGCAATGAGAAAGTCACTTTTATATGAGAAATGAGAAAGTATTTATAGTCATTGAATATTTAATTTAGATGGTTAAAATTAAACATCTTCATTAAGTAATAATAAATATTTTTTTACTAACTAGTAATAAATGCATTCATAAACATTTAAATATCCTCAATTATATATATATTTTTACTAAATATATTCTCAATTATATTTCTAAAATCAAATATTCAAATTCACTATTATTAAAATTAAAAGTCACTGATTGTTCTTAATTTTTTTCAATTTTTTTAATATAAAGTATTCTTAACGTTGTATAATTACTAAATCCTTTTTGCTATGTAAATTATTTAAATCCTATTATCTATTAGACACTAAAAAAGCCTATTATTTATATAAAGAGTTTTACTATTTAATTTGGTTTAAAAAATAACTAAGATCGGCATTTTGGTTATTATTCTACCAATATAAAAAATTGTTATAAATTGTGTCAACATCATGGTAAATGGGGTATGAAACATTATCAAATTATAATTAAAATTATAATTTGTAGAGGTTAAAAAATTGAAAATTTAAAATAAAAGTCGATAGAAAATAATGTATTTAAAAAAGTTAAATTTAAGATTGATTAAATAATATATTATTATTTTGTTTTGTATAAAAAAAATTAGTGAAGAATAAGTAGAAATTTACACTTTTATATGAGTATATTTTAAGTTTACGATAAAATGAATTTAGTATGCATTTTAGTAGAAATTTTTTTATTTAAAATTTGTTAAGTTTACGACAACACTTCGTATTAAAAAATTGAAAAGAAAAAATAAATTTAACAACAATAAGGTTTTTTTTAATGATCATGAATTTGATTATTTATTTTAACATAAAAATAAATAATTTAATTAGATTTAAATGATCAAAATAAAAAAATATATAATATTATTATATTTTAAAATAATTATTTTATTAATTTTTTTACAATTCTATTCTTGTCTTTTCTCTCATCTCATGAGTCCACCTCTTCTCCTCCTATGCTTCTTCCACTACTCATTAAAATTTCTCCATGCACATCAACAAAACATCACAATCAACAACAATAATTAATTTATTTAATTAAAAATCTAAAAAGAAAAAAAACACCATCAACAAAACAACACAATCAACAAAAATAGTAGTAGTACTAGTTACTCGATGAAAATAGGAGGATTTTATTCTAACCCGCATCATGCCAACGAGAAACAGGATAAAGAGACTAATGAATAAAAATGGACTAAGGAAGCTAAAATCCTAGCCCTGCTTGCCAAAATCAAACCTTCAAGAAAAACAAAACAATAAAATAAATAAGATAAAGAAAGACGAAGAAGATAGAAGAGAAAGAAAGAAGATAGAGAAAAAGAACAATAATTACTTTATTCAATTAAAAATAAAAAATAATCACAAAAAAAGAGAGAGGAAGAAGATAGAGAAAAAGAATCTAAATCTACTCAACTTTTTTTCAGTTACTTGGAAAATTAATTAAATTAAAAAATGTATAAAATTTTGTACGTGCATTAATTATTTTATAAGAGTGAATTATTTTTAATTTATAAATTTTAATAATATTAGTGTAATAAAAATAATGATTGAGAAATATATTGATATATTTTTATTTTAATTAATTAAATAAATAAAACTCCAATAAAAATCAAAGTTAATTTCTCCTATTAAAATAAAGAAATAATTTAAATTTATTAATCATGATATAAAAGCTAATGGTTACTTATGACGACGTGGCCTATAAATTAAAAAGAATGATGCTACGGAACTAAAGTTAGGAGACTGATATGAAATTAATAATAAGTGTAATTAGAAAAATAATGATAGTGATCCTGGGCAAATTACTCTGTGAGTTATATACTATCATTTGGTATCAGAGCTGGTTAATCCAGCGCCTGGTGTTAGAGAGTTTGTGAGGTGGGAGAGTTCTTACTTTGAGTTAGTATGACGACAAACACATTTAATGTAGTGTGGTCCGGTCCCAAATTAGATGGGAAACTTGATTATAGTTATTGGGAGACTTTGATGTCTATCCATTTGAAGGCCCAGAACCTATGGAGTTTCATTGAACCAGGTTTGCAAGAAGGAGCAGATGCTGCCCAACAAAGGAGAGATCAATTGGCGTTATCTCAAATTCACCAAGGTGTAGATTATACAGTGTTTGGCAAAATAGCAAATGCCAAAAGTGCAAAAGAAGCATGGAACACGTTGAAGCTGTCTTATAAAGGTGTAGATAAGGCACAGAAAGCGAAGCTACAGTCCTTGAGAAGAGAATATGAAAGGTACGAGATGTCTAGCTCAGAAAGTGTTGAGCAATACTTTTCTCGTGTTACAGATCTTGTCAATAAAATGAGAGTCTTTGGAGAAAAGATGCCAGATAGCAAAGTGGTGGAGAAAATTCTTCGCACCATGCTGATGAAGTATGATCATGTGGTGACTACAATACTTGAGTCCCATGATATGGAGACCATGACGATTGCAGAGTTGCAAGGAACCATGGAAAGCCATGTTAGCAGAATATTGGAGAAGTCAGAGAAATCAATCGAAGAAGCCTTGAAAAGCAGAGTAAACTTGAACAACGTTGCTAAATCAAGCCATAGACAAGAAAGTAGAGGTCGTGGTTTCAGTTATCAAAATAGAGGCAGAGGAAATTTCAGAGGTAGAGGTCGTGGCAATTACAACCAAGAAAGAGGTAATAATTTTACTCTTCCTAATCAACAAAGAGTTGGAACAAATTTCAGACAAGTCAACCGAGGCAGAGGTCGAGGTAACTTTTATCAAGAGAGAACCAATTTCAATTGTTTTCAATGCGGAAAGTATGGCCACAAAGCAGCAGATTGTAAATTCAGAACGATGAATAACAACCAAGCAAATGTTGCTGAAAATCAACCTCAAAATGATGGTGATAATTCCGGTACACAAACTTCATTTTTTAGTAGTGATTCCTGTGCTGAAGATGAAAATATATGGTACTTAGATAATGCATGTAGTAATCATATCTGTGGTAGAAAAGAGTTATTTTCTTCACTAGATGAGTCTATTAAATCATTAGTGAAGTTTGGAGATAGTACAACGATATCTATTGAAGGAAAAGGGTGGATACCAATCAGATTGAAGGATGGTTCTCTGAATTACATTGCTGATGTTTTCTATGCTCCTAAACTTCATTACAACTTGCTGAGCATGGGGCAATTATCTGAAAAGGGATATAAGATGATAACCTTTCATGGTTATTGCACTGTATTGCACTGTATTTGACAACAAAGGGAGATTCTTAGCCAAAGCAAAGATGACGCCAAACAGAATGTTTCCATTAAAAATTCAACATGCCAACTTTTCTTGTATGAATTCTGAGATACCTGATGATAGCTGGTTATGGCATATGTGGTTTGGGCACTTTCACTTTTCTGGCCTGAACTATTTATCAAGAAAAAGACTTGTCTCTGGTTTGCCGAGAATTCATGTTCCTGATTGTGTCTGTGAGATTTGTCAACTGGGAAAGAAGCATAGAGATCCATTCCCTACAGGAAAGTCATGGAGAGCCAGAAGGATACTTGAAATTGTTCATTCAGATCTTTGTTCTGTTGAAATCCCAAGCAATGGTGGTAGCAGGTACTTTATCACATTTATTGATGACTTGAGTAGATATACATGGGTGTATTTTCTGAAGCAGAAATCAGAAGCATGTGATGTCTTTAAGACTTTCAAGACGTTCGTTGAAAAACAAAGCGGCCATAGAATCAAAATTCTGAGAACAGATCGAGGGACAGAGTATCTTGCATGTTCAGATTACTTCAAGCAACATGGAATTCAACATCAATTGACAACTAGATATACTCCTCAACAAAATGGAGTTGCTGAAAGAAAGAACAGAACCATCATGGATATGGTTAGATGCATGCTCAACTCAAAAGAATTGCCGAAAGAATTTTGGGCAGAAGCAGTCGCAACAGCAATCTACATTTTGAACAGGTGTCCAACGAAGAGTGTTCGTGATAAGACTCCAGAAGAAGCTTGGAGTGGAAGACGACCATCAATTCATCACTTCAAAGTTTTTGGGTGTATTGCTTATGCCCATGTACCAGATCAATTGAGAAAGAAGTTAGATGACAAAGGCGAGAAGTGCATCTTCATTGGTTACAGCACAGATTCAAAGGCGTACAGGTTATATAATCCAGAAACAAAGAAGGTGATCATTAGTAGAGACGTGACGTTTGATGAGAAAGGCAAGTGGAACTGGAATGCTAAGATAGAAAAGCAACCAGTTGTGATTCAAAATATTTTTGAAGAAGAAGACGATAGACAACCAGCAGCAGTTGATCAACCAGAAACATCTACAAGACCTCAAAGAGAGCGGAGACTACCTGCCAGATTAGCAGATTATGAAGTCGGAAATGACAATGATCCGTCCGACGAAGAGATTATCAACTTCGCGTTGTTTTCCGATTGTGAGCCAATGTACTTTGAAGAAGCCTCCAAAGTCAACAATTGGAAGAAAGCAATGGATGAGGAGATTCATGCCATTGAGAAGAATGATACATGGCAACTGACAGAGTTACCTGCAAATAAGAAGCCAATAGGAGTCAAGTGGGTTTACAAGACAAAGTACAAACCCAATGGAGAAGTTGATCGTTTTAAAGGAAGACTAGTTGCTAAAGGGTACAAACAAAAGCCAGGTATTGATTACTTTGAAGTATTTGCACCTGTTGCTAGATTAGACACTATTCGCATGATTATTTCTCTCGCGGCCCAACATAAGTGGAAGATACATCAGATGGATGTTAAGTCCGCATTTCTGAATGGCACTTTAGAAGAAGAAGTGTATGTCGAGCAACCTGCAGGATACAAAGTTCCTGGAGAAGAAGATAAAGTTTACAAGCTGAAGAAAGCTTTGTACGGGTTAAAGCAAGCACCGAGAGTGTGGTATAAAAAGATTAATTCTTACTTCATTCAGAATGGTTTCAGACGATGTCCATTCGAGCATACCCTCTACATCAAGTTCGTTGATCCTGGAGATATTTTGATCGTGTGTCTCTATGTGGATGATTTGATCTTTACTGGCAATAATTTCGAGATAATTTCAAAATTCAGGGAGGCAATGATAAAGAATTTTGAAATGACGGATATGGGCTTAATGTCCTATTTCCTAGGCATTGAAGTTATTCAAAAAGATGATGGAATTTTCATTTCTCAGAAGAAATACGCAAGTGATATTTTGAAGAAATTTCAGATGGAGAATTCAAAGCCGGTTCCTACTCCAGTCGAAGAGAAGTTCAAATTGCTGAGAGAAGAGAAAGGTA